>CM075855.1:20250282-20284650 GCA_037975125.1 Latrodectus hesperus | reverse complement strand
TATATATATATATATATATATATATATATATATATATATATATATATATATATATATATATATATATATATATATATATATATATATATATATATATATATATACATTTATATATATATATACATATATATATATATACATATATATATATATATATATATATATATATATATATATATATATATATATATATATATACATATATATATATATATATATATATATATATATATATATATATATATATATATATATATATATATATATATATATATATATATATATATATATATATATATATATATATATATATATATATATATATATATATATATATATATATATATATATATATATATACATATATATATACATATATACATATATATATATATATATATATATATATATATATATATATACATATATATATATATATATATATATATATATATATATATACATACATATATATATATATATATATATATATATATATATATATATATATATATATATATATATATATATATATATATATATATATATATATATATATATATATATATATATATATATATATATATATATATATATATATATATATATATATATATATATATATATATATATATATATATATATATATATATATATATATATATATATATATATATATATATATATATATATATATATATATATATATATATATATATATATATATATATATACATATATATATATATATATATATATATATATATATATATATATATATATATATATATGTATATATATATATATATATATATATATATGTATATATATATATATATATATATATATATATATATATATATATATATATATATATATATATATATATATATATATATATATATATATATATATATATATATATATATATATATATATATATATATATATATATCATGGAGGAAGGAATATAAGAGGAGCCGTTCTAACCGCGAAATAGCGTGAGCGCCGGTGAAGTAGCTAGGAGACGATACCATGCCCACCTTGACTTTCAAGAGAAACGGTACTTTCTTATTGAGGGCACTGTAAAAGCAAGCATTATTTTCGTTTAAATTACACACATCGAAATAAAACTGATCTAAATTACTTACTATTTGTAAAAAAGTTATTTTTATTGATAGTTAAGTGCTTATTTTGTATTTTTTCTGCTTATTAATATTATGTATTTCAATAAAGAAATTTTAGGCGTGTTACTCACCTTATTGACTGAGATACACTTGAAAAATTATGAAGTAAATTAAATATCATATAATATTTATAATCATGGGAAAAAGTGTCAATTTTTCTTTTCTTTGTTGTTACTCAGTGGCAAAGTTTCCTACCCATGTTATTTCCTGTGATTTTATCTATGCATGCAATATTCTGCTACTTGGTTATAATTTTTCTTTTTATAAGAAAGAATTATACTTCTGTATTTAAATTTATTTATATCTATATAGTAAAAGTATTTTTATTTTGATGTATTTTGAGTCCAATATTAGAACAAAAAGTTTTTATCAATTATTTGTAAATAAATTTCGTTAAATAAGTATAAAAAAAATTAAAGTCAACTGTAAAAACCCTAGAAACTAAATATTTTAATCTAAAATTGATTTTCAATAAATCTTGATTTATTATATTAAATAAGATTTATACAAGATTAAAATATCTTCTCAAAAAGTATATTAATGTAATGTTAAAAACTAAGTACTTTAGTTTAAAAAAATTGGAATTTATTCACTAGCAAAACAATTAAATGTATTCCTAAACTTATAAAATTAATCTCCTTCAAATTAACTTTTTTACAGAGAGATAAGTTTTTAATATAATGCAATATAAAATTTTAATTTTAATTAAAATATAATTTTAAAACATTAGTTTAATATTTAAATTTGCCTATTTTTTTTAAGTATGCACACACATGAAAGCATTTGTAAAGTTAAGAACATGGTAATGTTTAATATTACACATAAAGTGAAGAAACTTGTAGAATTAAATATGTAAGTTGTCATTAAGGTTTTTTTTATTAAAAAATTCCATTTAAATTAATAAACAACCTATATATAGAAAAAAAATTTTAAAAACTTTTAAAAAATCAGTTTTTAATTTTTTCACGCTTGCTTTTGGCATATAAAATTGAACAATATGATGCACATGCAACAGGATTAGAAACATTAACTTTAGTGAGCAAAAAGTTTTAAAGATTAATGAAATTACCTATGAAAAGTTACTCCAGGAATTTTTTTGAAGGTCGACTTGTACATCCATAAGCACAGCAAGCAGCCATTATTATTTAAAATTAGAAAATTCCGAATAACAACAAATTCAACAAGAAGCTTTATAGTAAACAACAGGTTTTAGTGTAATGTTTTGGAAGACAGAGGGGATATGACACATGCGTCAAGCGCTGACCAATAGGGCGGCTCCTCTTATATTCCTTCCTCCATGATATATATATATATATATATACATATATATATATATATATACATATATATATATACATATATATATATATATACTATATATATATATACATATATATATATATATATATATATATATATATATATATATATATATATATATATATATATATATATATATATATATATATATTGTTGCAAATTTATAAATAATGATTATATTTGTCTTAAAATATCTCAGACAGATCGGAAATTCTCACATTTTGGGCAAAAATTGCGGTATTTAGACGTTTTGTAGTTTAAAAGCTGATTTCCTAATAATTTGGCGACTTGGCGACAGTTGGCGAGATTCTTGGCGACTTGGCGACGGTTGGCGAGATTCTTGGCGACTTGGCGAGAAATCGATACTTCTGGAAACATCCATCACCTAAGCTCTAGGACCAATATTTTTCGAGATATCCTAGAAGCTTCCAGAACCTTGGCGAAATTGGTAGATTTCTCCGCCAAGTCAGGTATAAATACCGCAGCCCGACATGGAAAAAGTATAGTTTTGTGAAGACAGTCAGTTAGTGAAGACGATTAGTTGTGACTGCTAGTTGTTCTCTGTCTGAGGTATTTGAGACCTGTGATTAGAAGCTGTTTCTTATTATATCTGACGAATTGTAGCTGTATAATTGTGATTGTTACAGCGGGAATTTCGTTTATCTAGTGAGATTTTTTTACGAATAAAAGTCTTGTGTTCATTAAGTGGTTGCTTTATTCAACTCTCAATCGACACGAACCCGTGAAGCTCGGTACAACTGGTGTCAGAAGTGGGGTTGAAGAGTTGATGCAGCGTGTCACAAGAAAAATGGATATGGATTTAATGAAAAGTCTTCTCGAAAAATTAGCGGAGCAGATGGCTGAGATGAAAGCTGGACAAGAAGAGATGAAAGCTGGACAAGAAGAGATGAAAGCTAGACAAGAAGAGATGAAAGCTGGACAAGAAGAGATTAAAACCGAGATGATGAAAGAGATAAAATCTGGACAGGAGGAGATGAAAGCTGGACAAGAAGAGATGAAAGCTAGACAAGAAGAGATGAAAGCTGGACAAGAAGAGATTAAAACCGAGATGATGAAAGAGATAAAATCTGGACAGGAAGAGATGAAAGCTGGACAGGAGGAGCTTAAAAAGGAACTTAAGAAGGACATTGTAAGTGTTAAAGAAGAATTCTCCAACATCATTCAGGAGAAGATGAATGCAATGGAAGATAAGGTAACTTCAGTAGAAACTAAAGTTCTGGAGATAGAAGAAAACGTGGAAGAAGCATTAGACAATATCAATAAGGAGATTGAAAGCTTGAAGAAACAAATGTCAAACAGACATGAGGAACCCAACGTGGCATTTGTGCCTTCCCTAGCCAATATTAAACTCTCTACATTTGATGGGAAATCATCCTGGCAAGTATACAAGACCCAGTTTATGATGGTAGCGGAAGCTAATGGATGGAATCCCCGAGCCCAAGCTTTTCATCTGGCGGCTTCTTTAAGAGGAGACGCGGCTGACATCCTCGAGACGCTTCCGGAGGAGCAGAGGCATGATTTCCAAGCCCTATCGAGTGCGCTTGAGCTGCGGTTTGGAGATAAGTGCACTAAAGAATATAGCAGACTACAGTTAAAGTCCCGCTATCAAAAAGCGGGCGAAAGTCTGCAAGAATTGGCTGCCGATATTCAGCGACTTTCCCATCTAGCATTTTCGGACTGCCCAGCTGAGACACGTCAAGATCTGGCTCTCCATCACTTCATCGATAGTGTGCGGGATCCGGAGATACAGAAAACACTTCGACTCGCCGATGTCAAAGATATTGGATCTGCCCTAGTCTACGCACATAAGATAGAAGCTGCCCAGCAGGCCGCGCGTAAAGACCGGCACTCAATCAGAGCCGTCTCTACTACTGATACGGACTATGATCTCAGAAAGCAAATAGAAGATCTGCGGCGAAAATTCCGTAACTTAGAAATGAGTAAAGGTGGCAGAAACACGAAAATTCAGTGTTGGACTTGCGGTGCAGTCGGACACGTTCAGAGAGACTGCCCGAAACGAAAAGATGGTGGAAATGATCTTCCACCACAGCAGGGAAACTAATATGTGGCCATCTCGCGGGGCGGAGATGTCCAGAGAGTCAGAAGCCCCATTTCAAATTGTTTCACATTTCTTCCGTAAGTAGCGGCGACAACGGACTTTTCGTTATGGGACATGTCAACGAAGTTCCCTGCAGAATGATAATCGATACTGGAGCCAACGTAACTATCATTAGGACAGATTTGGCTCGCAAGCTTGGTGAGAAACTCATCTGGACGCCGCCCTGCATTACCCTCCAAACTGTGACAGGTGATAAGATTAAAGTGCATGGAAAAGTCAATCTAAACATTGCATTTGGTAATGCCGTGTACGATCATATGGCATATGTCGCTGATATAAATGACGAATTTATTCTCGGATTGGATTTTCTCAAAGAAAACCATTTCAATTTAGATTTTAAAAATAATGAACTACACTCATGTTCTGAAGACATAGCGATTTTTAAGACGAAATATTCAGATATTAAAACAGTCCATCATATAACTGCAAAGAGTGAAACAACATTACCACCAAGAACTGAGACAATAGTTTGCGGAGCTCTTTCAGAAGAAAATAATTTTCATTATGGATTGACTGAATATCCAGATTCCGACAATAGCGTTAAAGGAGTACTAGTGGCTTCTTCACTCGTCGACCTTTCACGAAATGTAATCCCGGTAAGAGTTGCTAATCTAAGCAATAAGGTAAAACTTATAAAAGAAGGAGAAGTGCTAGCGACTTGCACTCCAGTGACCTGTATTAACCGAAATTGTCAAGCCACACTATCTGAACCTCCTGACACTCTAATTAATGAACTCCTTCAGAGAGCAGAGTTAGATGATAAACAGAGGAATGCTGCAAGAAATTTATTATTAGAATTCGGAGATCTCTTTTCCAAGAAATCAGATGATGTTGGGCGAACCAAATTGACGCAGCACCGAATCAATACAGGAAATCATCCACCCATTAAACAACACCCGAGAAGATTGCCATTCGCAAAGCAGGAAGAGGTGGACAATCTTTTGATGGAAATGCAGCAGAATGACATTATTGAGCCATCAGAGAGTCCTTGGGCTTCGCCTATTGTTTTAGTTCGGAAGAAGGATGGTTCTACCCGATTCTGCGTTGACTATCGTCGGTTAAACAACATCACTAAAAAAGATAGTTACCCTCTTCCTAGGATTGACGATACACTTGATGCTTTATCCGGAAAACAATGGTTTTCGACTTTGGATCTCAAGAGTGGTTATTGGCAAGTAGAGATACATCCTGAGGATCGAGAAAAGACTGCATTCACCACAGGACAAGGACTTTGGCAGTTCAAGGTTATGCCATTCGGGCTTTGCAATGCACCTGCAACGTTTGAGCGCCTGATGGAGACAGTATTACGAGGACTTTCCTACGAAGCTTGTTTGGTATATTTGGACGATATCATTATTGTTGGGCGCACATTCGAAGACCATTTAAGAAACATCCGAAAGGTGCTGGAAAAATTAAAAATGGCCAACCTGAAGCTGAATCCTTGCAAATGTAATTTATTCCGACGTGAAGTAAGCTATCTGGGACACATTATCTCTGCTGAAGGTGTAAGAACAGATCCTGAAAAGATCTCCGCAGTTAAGGACTGGAGTCGTCCAAAAGATGTCCACCAATTAAGAAGTTTTCTTGGACTATGCACATATTACAGGAAATTTGTTAAGGGTTTTTCAAGTATTGCCAGACCTCTTCACAAGTTGACAGAAGTTAAACAGAGATTTCTATGGACAGATGAATGTGAGAAAGCTTTTAAACAACTGAAGGAGGCGTTGACATCTTCGCCCGTTCTTGCATATCCCCAGCCCGAAAAATTATTCATTTTAGATACGGATGCCAGCAACGAAAATATCGGAGCTGTTTTGTCGCAAGAAATTGATGATAAAGAATATGTCATTGCTTATTGGAGTAAATGCCTATCAAAACCGGAGCGGAATTATTGTACAACCAGGAAGGAATTGCTGGCAATCGTCAAAGCAATAGAACATTTCCACCATTATCTCTATGGAAGAAAGTTCTTGCTCCGGACAGATCATGCATCCTTAACCTGGCTTTTAAATTTTAAAAATCCAGAAGGACAGGTAGCGAGATGGATTCAACGACTCCAGGAGTTTGACTTTGAAATACGTCATCGCAAAGGAACTCTTCATGGAAATGCTGATGCACTATCAAGGAAGCCGTGTAATGAAAGCTGCCGATATTGTTCTAGAGCAGAGAAGAACTATCAGTTAGTAAATCCTTCGGTACGCCAAGTTACTGTTTCACCTCCACCGAAACCAGACCCATGGAGTGATAAAGGACTTAGAGAAGCCCAAAAAGAAGATTCAGATATAAATCCAATTTTAGAATTAAAAGAATCTTCCAGTATGAAACCAAGTTGGCAGGATATCTCCACCTACAGTCCTGCGACTAAACAATATTGGGCTCTTTGGGACTCACTCCATATAAGAAATGGTGTCTTATACAGGAAATGGGAATCCGATGATGGACGTAATTTCAAATGGCAGCTTGTTCTTCCAAAATCAAGAATTTCAGATGTTTTGAAAGAATTGCATAGTAGCTCCACTGGAGGCCACTTTGGAGTAATGAAAACTCTACAGAAGGTTCGAGAACGCTTCTATTGGAGCAAAACGAGACAAGATGTAGAGAAATGGTGCCAATCTTGTGATGATTGTGCGGCACGTAAAGGACCAAAGAAACGTAGCCGAGGAAGGTTGCAGCGGTACAACGTAGGAGCACCTTTTGAGCGGATAGCATTGGACATTTTGGGTCCTTTACCACGATCTTCAAATGGCAACAAATACATATTAGTTGTCATGGACTATTTTACTAAGTGGCCTGAAGCGTTTTCAATCCCTGATCAAGAGGCGACTACAGTAGCCGAGGTTCTAGTGCAGCAATGGGTTTCCAGATTCGGCACACCCTTACAAATTCATTCTGATCAAGGGACAAATTTCACCTCTGTTGTGTTTAAAGGAATGTGTCAAATTCTCGGAATAGACAAGACGCAGACCACGCCACTACACCCACAATCGGACGGCATGGTAGAGAGGTTTAACAGAACCATCTTGAATAATCTCTCACTTATGGTTTCCAGAAATCAGCAAGATTGGGATTTGAAGCTACCGCTGTTTCTGCTTGCGTATCGCAGTGCTGTCCATGAGACTACCGGATATACTCCTTCTCAGATGCTCTTTGGTCGCGAACTTCGTCTCCCTTGTGATCTTCAGTTTGGTCGTCCACCGGATACATCTTCATCGCCAGAAGAATACCTTCGAGACCTTCAGGCACGTCTTGAAGACGTCCATAACTTCGCTCGAGACCGAATCAACCTGACGACCGAAAGAATGAAGACAAGGTATGACACAAGAGCCACAGGACATGAATTTCAAGAAGGCGACAAAGTTTGGTTGTGGAACCCGATTCGACGTAAAGGACTTTCTCCAAAGTTGCAAGCCAACTGGGAAGGTCCCTACACAGTCCTAAAAAGACTGAACGACGTCGTGGTTCGTATAAGGAAATCATCTTCCTCAAAACCAAAGGTAGTACATTATGATAGATTAGCTCCTTATCGTAATGTAAAGTAAAAATTAGTAGACCATGGTCTCTTTGTAAATAGTATAGATAATTTTAATCTTTTCTATTTTCTTGTATTTTTAGTTGCTTGTGTATGTAATGTGCTCTGTATCATCTTGAAATGTAAATTCTCTTATATTAAATTTGGCCTCCTATCAGGGGATTGTACTGCCCGGGACGTGCAGTCCTTGAGAGGGGGGCAATGTTGCAAATTTATAAATAATGATTATATTTGTCTTAAAATATCTCAGACAGATCGGAAATTCTCACATTTTGGGCAAAAATTGCGGTATTTAGACGTTTTGTAGTTTAAAAGCTGATTTCCTAATAATTTGGCGACTTGGCGACAGTTGGCGAGATTCTTGGCGACTTGGCGAGAAATCGATACTTCTGGAAACATCCATCACCTAAGCTCTAGGACCAATATTTTTCGAGATATCCTAGAAGCTTCCAGAACCTTGGCGAAATTGGTAGATTTCTCCGCCAAGTCAGGTATAAATACCGCAGCCCGACATGGAAAAAGTATAGTTTTGTGAAGACAGTCAGTTAGTGAAGACGATTAGTTGTGACTGCTAGTTGTTCTCTGTCTGAGGTATTTGAGACCTGTGATTAGAAGCTGTTTCTTATTATATCTGACGAATTGTAGCTGTATAATTGTGATTGTTACAGCGGGAATTTCGTTTATCTAGTGAGATTTTTTTACGAATAAAAGTCTTGTGTTCATTAAGTGGTTGCTTTATTCAACTCTCAATCGACACGAACCCGTGAAGCTCGGTACAATATATATACATATATATATATATACATATATATATATATATATATATATATATATATATACATATATATATATATATATATATACATATATATATATATACATATATATATACATACATATATATATATATATATATATATATATATATATATATATATATATATATATATATATATATATATATATATATATATATATATATATATATATATATATATATATATATATATATATATATATATATATATATATATATATATATATATATATATATATATATATATATATATATATATATATATATATATATATATATATCGATCAATGAACTGCGCTTGGCGTGGTTTGGTCTCTTTCGAGAGAGGTTGCCGTATTTTAGAATAGTATCGGCGGAGTGAAGTCCGCGATAGGTCTCAATATTCTGGTAGGAGCGGAAGGCTCCGAGTTAGTTTTGTGTTTAGTTTTTGTTACTAAATGTGTGTTTGTGTCTATAAATAAATGTGTAGTCCAGAAAACGGTGATCGTTTAATTTTCTCCGCCGTTCTACACATCATAACACGCTCACATTCGTCGACCAGAACTGATAAGAACTAAATGAATCACCTTGGGAAATTCGAATTACATAACGAAGAATAAAACTGCCAACAGAATTCTAAAGTGAGAAAAGTTAAAAAAAACAGAATAAAATGTTCAAAAACGTGAAGAAGGAAGACTGATAACAGTCTTGGTATAAATTGGTGAAGAAGCAACTTTTGATGTGAAATTATTCGAACTGAAACACAAACTTCAGAATAGCAAAGAATATGCTGAAGATGCTGATTTCGTAAAAGAAATTTTCGTTTCTACTACAGAGGATAGGAAAAGAAAAGAAGAGTCGGAACGATTACAAGCTGAGGAAGAATGATTAAGAGAACACGAGTTAGAATTAGCAAAAATCGGAGCGACGCAGAACACAGGAAACAGATGTCCGACGCCATTGTCAAATCAGAATATTGGAGGCGAATTCGAAATTCCACTCGACAAGCTGATCAAGGGAGTAGAAACGCTGACGATACCAGTACCGAAAAAAGCAGAATCTTGGAATATATTTTTCGATTCCATAGAAAGAGCATTTAAACACAAGAAAGTTCCGGAAGAATTTAAGGCAGAAATATTATTGAAATTAATCGGAGAGAAAACAGCAAATGTTCTTGTCTATAGAAAAGAAGATGATTTACAGGATTATGAAAAAGTAAAACCTTTAATTCCAAAAAAATATCAACCTACTCCTCAAGCATGCCTAGAAAATTTTGTAAAAGCAAAACGCTATTCCGGGGAATCACATATTCAATTTGGCGCACGATTAACATCAACAGGGGACTATTATTGTAAATCAAGAGAAGTAACAGATTTTGAAACATTAAAAGAATTAATCGTCTCCGATAAACTGTTCCAAATATTAGATGGAGACCATACGCCAAGGAAATCAATGATTGAAACCGCAAGAACTAGCCAGAGAATGTGATATTTATTTTGAAGCAAGTAGAAAATCATTGGACGAAATCCGAAATGAAATGTCCAAAGTTTGCGGATTCAACTTATGCGCAAGATAAATATATTCCACCATCCAAAAGAAGAGAATACACGAAACAAGGTTTTATCCCGAAACGAAAGGAATGCTATATTTGCGGAAGTTATCAACACCTAGCAAGAGTGCTCATAAAAGAGAAACGCAAATGGATATATTAAAAAGAATGAAAAGGTATATACAACTCTTCGTGGAATACTAAGAATATCGAAAGAAGATGCTGTAGTAGCATAAGATAACTCGACTCACATACGAACTGAATCGAAAGAAACTGTTATTCAACCATTACAGAAAACTGATGTCTTCATTAACTCTTTAAAAACGAAAGTTATTATAGATTCTGGAACTCAAATCTGCATAGTTCACTCATCATTAATTCCAGATTTAGATTAATTCCGAGATAAGTTATATTAACACCTCCAATTGAAGCGAAAGTTTGTCGTAAGCATATATACTATAAGAACTCTGAAATAATTTATTTAACTGTGTAGATACTTTAATTGCAATCACATATAAATTAAATATGCCTCATTTAATAACTCCAGAAACATGAATTATTAATCAATCCAACTGCCGCTCTGTCAAATGAAAACAACCGCTCCGACGACCCTTCTTCAGGAGACACCGAATGTTCCGAAGGAGAAAATTTGATCAGTTTACCGCCGAAACAGAAGCATATATAAGGAAGGAGAATCCCCCCCTCTTAGAATTGCCTGAGGTGGAAAACGAAGAGGAGGGAGGAAGGGAGACCGCGGGCGCCGACTCTCACTCTGCGGAGACGAGCGACAAGACAACCGTTCTATCGGAAGTGCAGAAACTCCGGGCAAAGCAAAGGAGTTGTCCAACCTTTAACCTCTTCGCGACGGGCGGTGCATATATGCATTTTAAGCTGGAACAATTTTTAATAATCACTAGATGGCACTATGTGTCCATTACATTTAAACTGAACGTAGTTTTAGTGTTCTGACCTTCATTTTTTTCGTATTCCTGCTTTTTTCAGTATTTTGATTATCAGCTGTGGGTGGAGAGAAAGGAAATCTCAATGTAAACAAAAACAGCTCGACTCTTCAACTATCCACGTGATTTAAGCTTTCACGCTTCTGATAGCTCTCCGAACACTTTTTTTTATTTTGTTTTCGCTACTATTGGAAGTTTTTAAGATTTTAGCGTCAGTTTCGTTACAGTTTTTACTGCTTTCGGTTATACTTGCTCACTTTTCTTGTTATTTTGAAAATTCTCGACTCCAGATTATTATGGCGAGGATTATCTGGTAGGCATTTTCCTACCCTTAATTTGAACAAAAAGGGAGAAAAAAGTCGCAGAAAGTGCATTGTTTGCTCACAAACCGTGATGAAAGAAAAGAAAAACAAGCATTTTATACTTGCGAATCATGCAATGTCGGACTTTGCGTTTCTCCGTGATTTGAAATTTTCCATACTCAGTCTTCATTTTAAATTTTGTTATTTTTTCTTGTAAATAGCCCTTGTATAGTTTTTATTAATTTGCAAATATGTTGAGGCGTTTTGTCAATTAAAATTTTGGAAAAACTAGAATTGCACCGTCGAAAATTATTTCTCAATGTAAGCAACTTTTTTATATACATATTTTCATATAAATTAAAGGAAAAACATTATTAAAGTCTAGTTTTAATGTTATTAGATAGATTATATGATAATCTAAAATGGTACCAAAAATCACGGCGATAGGACATTAACTTTATTATTTATGAATTTTTTTTTTTAAGTTAGACCTAGCGGAGAAAAACCCTCGTCCTGTCAGATCATTCCTTTCACTTCAGCTTCGTCCTGAACGCGCGTCTTAAACAAAGGCGCCCCGTCGTAAAAAGGTTAAAGAACCTTGAAAATATGGAGAGCAGAAAAAGAGAAATTATTTATTCATTGATGATTTGTTACACCACCAGCAAAAAATATTGGGACAGAATGTTTTCGAATTAGTATTACCTCTTAATAGAAGACAAAAGGTTCTTGAGTTATCACATAACTCAATCTTTGCAGTACACCTGGAGAAAGCTGAAAAACGATTGCAAAGTGAGCTGCAAAGGCTTGAATCTGAGCTGCAAACGGAGAAGTCTGAAAATCTAAAGCTTCGCAGAACAGAGTGAGTAACTTGAGAAAATATCTAATTAGCAAAAGAAAATTGAAAACGTAGCTGTAGAGTTAGATTTCGCCAAGGAAGAGAACAGAAATTTGAAACAAGCTCATCACTCAGCTCAAAGGAATATGGAACACGAAATAAAAACTTTAAAAGACATGGTAGAAAATAAAACTTCCGAGAGTTCAGAAATAAAGACATAACTGGCTAAATCATATGAAGATGTTTCGAATCATCTATAGGATGTACAGAAATATTTGTCTGAGCTTAAAAAACTAATAGAAGATAATATGAAAACTGAGATAAGTAAAATTGAAAAGAGAAGGAGACACTGAAAAGCAGGAATTAAGAGCAGAGTTGGCGAAATCTGGGGACACGATTGCAACCTTCCAAAAGGAGCTTGATGATAGTCAAACGGACTTGGATACATACAGGGAACAAAATAAACAACTCAAAGCAGAATTGCAGAAAATTCAAATGAATGCTTCCAAAACAACAGCAGCCGAAAAGGAAACTTGGAAGAAGAAATTGTCTGAACCCCAACAAACTACTATAGAAAGTGAAGCTTATGCTATAATATGGGCATTTAAAAAGTTTGAATCATGGATTTTTGTATCAACAGTAAAGATAGTGACAGACCACAATCCTCTATCATTTGTTGTGAAAAATACCCCGCAAACATCAAAGCTTCAACGGTGGAACTTAGCTTTTAAAAAATACAGCATAGAAATCCTTCATTGCCCAGGAAGAAATATTTCTAATGCAGATGCTTTATCTAGATTACCAGCCAGTGAAATTTGAACATTTATTTGTGTGTGAAGATAGTTTTTTACTTTTATAATTTTTTTGGATGTATAAAATTTTTTGTTACCTTATTACTTTGTTACTGTTTTTTTTTTCTTTTTTTTAGTGAAGTGGTAAGTAAAAGTAAATGGTATCCATATCCCTATCCTTCTTTTAAATTTGGGGGGAATTGCTCGAAGATTTTTAGACATTTGTCCTTCGTGCATGTGTAAGAAAAGAGTGATTATTTTGCATAGCTGACCATCTCCCTCCTGATGAAGATGAGGTTCCTATGCTTTCTTCTTATTATTTGCATTGTATATTTTAGTAATTTTCCCATTTTGTATTTCTGTTTGCAATATTTTTCATGTTTTATCGTATTTATACTGGCAAATCATTCTTTAGCTGCTTTTGCGATGGCTAAATTTCCTGTAATGTATTGTGGTTTTCATATTTTATTGTATTGTATCTCTTCAGTATTGTATTCATTAATTTAATGTATTTATTGCCTATATATATATATATATATATATATATATATATATATATATATATATATATATATATATATATATATATATATATACATATATAGCTTTTATGTTTTTATATCAAGTAAGTATATGTTACCGCAAAAACAAAAATATTTACTGTACTCATAAACTTACTCATTTGGAGATGAAGTTAAAAAAAGAATAAAGATTTCCAAATTTTACGATAGGGATAAGCATGTAAACAAATTCCGTAATGTTAAAGTTCAAAAATAATCATTTACTTTCTAAGTCATTTGACTGTATTGATGCACGTTAAAAATAAAATATTTTAATAGAAGTTTCTTTAATATTGCTACTCTTTAATATTGATATTTTTTAATACTACTACTTTTTAATATTGCTACTTTTTTTAACAGAGATCCAATATTAATTTTATCAAATGCTTATCAAATGATGTCAGATTATTAAGTAATTTGCAAATTATCTTTAAAATTTAAGCAATGAAATATTTCTGTAGCATTTTAACGGGTCTCTTTATTTAATGTGCTCGTTTTCTACATCATACTGAAAAATAATTTATTTCTGCATTTTCGATGTGTAAAAAAAGTGTACTGTTAGCTTAGCGTTTATATTAATGTAAAAAAGTAGTTTTAAAGTATTTTCATCTCTTTTAATGTAGAATGTTTCAACAAATTTTTAAACGAGCAAGATCGAGCCTCTAATAACCTTACACTTCATTCTGCAGTAAAACAAAAAGCAGTGTTTATGATTTTACTTAAATTTAAAACTTTATATTTCTTCAAGAGATCAAGATAAAATTCAAAAATTACCATACCTTTTGAATTTAATTATCCATTTAGAAATGACCAGGCTTACCTGCCATTTCAAGGAAGGGGGTCATGGAGTGGACATCCGAAGGCTTGTCCAGAGGCTGTCCCTTCCGCAGAATGAGCACCAGAATGTTTCCCACCCACGTAGTGCCGCATTTAGGGTAAGTGACCAAGAAAATGTCGTCGGTCCTCGGTTTGTAGTTGACTGCAGATCGAAAATTTTCAGCGGAAAACATTCCCGGAATCTGAAATCCGTCCACATCTTGGGAAAAGGGCAAACTCGATTCTTCTGCGGACATGGCTGGCAGGAAGAGAGGAAGGGAATGAACGCAGACGGTCCCTCTAGAAACTTAATGATCTTCGCCCTTTCCGCAATCTTTCAATTCATTTGTATGATATAAACGGGCTGATAGTTGCTCAAAGTTTCCAGTACGTTAGATTATGTTTCTTTATCGTCTAGTAGATAATTCCTGTCCTTGAACTTTTCTTGTCATAAACTTTCTCCTTCAAAGACCTTGCTTTGATAATTCATATCAAAACCACAATAATCGATTGGAAATATAAAATGATAGTCTGTCATCGAAATTGAAAAATATTGAATAACACCTGAAGTCACTGCTTCATATAAAACTCTCTTAAAACTCACACTTTTGAAAATATTTATACCCGGCCTAATCAGTAAGATTTATTTTATGAGTCACTTTTTAGAATACATTTACAAATAATATGTCACACAATTATTAAAAATGTCCTATTTTCTAAAAACAAGTAAACAAATAAATGCACGATAAAAAATTAACGTATTATATGAAATAAATTCTGTATATTACAGGGTGTCCAGAAAAGGACTCCCTGATTTCAAAATTAAATATCTCGAAAACGAAGATCGATAGAGGAATGCAGTAAACGGTATGTTTTTAGTAAAAACTGTAAGAATATGATACATCAGTTTGAAATAATAGTTACAAAAGTTGCAAACAGATGGCGCTGTAATCGCCATACGTAATGTTTAGCGTAAAGTTTAGTGTTTAGATCCGAAGCCCAACTATTGAAGCGTGAAAGGAGGTTAGCGTTGAAAACATTGTGATGTGATTCTTTGCAAAGAATGTTTTTGAACGATTATTTCATTTATGTATGCTGATTTGAGCTGTACATTGTACAGCGCCATCTGTTAGCAGCTTTTGTAACTATTATTTCAAATTGCTGTATAAAATTCTTACAGCTTTCACAATAAACATACCTTTTACTGCATTCCTCTATCTATCTTTGTTTTCGAGATATTTAATTTTGAAATCAGGGAGTCCTTTTCTGGACACCCTGTATATATATATATATATATATATATATATATATATATATATATATATATATTAGTTGAATCAGCGACCCGTTGCTATGGCTCAGTAATTATAATACATTGAATAAATGTTGTTTTATTAATTCTTTGGTACAAATTAATATTTTCTAAAAAAATTTTTAATTGATTCATTCATGAGATTGAAAATAAAACGTTTCGCCAAAATTTAAAAGTAATAGGTAAAGTATCGATATTTTGAAATTAAGCACAAACCAACATATACTTTCTGAATTTACATTTTATTCATCTTAAATTATAGTTTGTAATTATTTTTCAAAATTATTTCCATCAGATGTAAGATCGCAAATTTTAGTTGCACCAAAGGACGTCATTTGGAAGCAAGAATTGAATTTGCGTATCTTACGTAAAAATAATTTCGAATCGTCTGATTCGCCAGCAAGAAATGATTTTAAAGGTTCCGGTGGAATAGCCCTAAGGATAATTTTACCAGATGCACAACACATACCGGTCGTTTCATTGCGGCATTTTAATGCTTGACAATAATGGCATATTGCACCAATTATAATTTTAGGATGTGCAGAGTAATGGATGTTTAGTGCATGTTCGAACGCAAGGCGAACGAATGATGCACGTGTTAATGCACGGTTGGTTTGCTGTCACGTTCTGTAAATGGGGCTGTGTGCTGTTCTCGCGCCGATCTTGTTCTCACTACATTTTGTCGTAGACGCTCATCCCGCTGTTCTCGAGGCTCTTATCTGCTGTTCTGATGCGTTTCTTGCTGCCATTTGTTCTTCCGATTCATGAGCTCTATTAGCACGCATGCGTCCTGCATTTTTACTATACTGATTGTTAAGGTTAGAATTTTCCGCGACATTATACTGAAGTAAATAAAAAATTAAAATAATTTATCATTTGAATAAATAAATTATATCAAAATGTACGGCTGAATAAATTAATAATTATCAAATTATAAAATAAAAATAAAAAAATAAAAGGCTATCAAGAAATACTTACATGTTTTCGAAGTGGTAAGAAAATTAGTAGAGAAAAACAGTATAAGTAAAATTTTATTTTATTATTTATAATATTAAAAATATTCAAACTGAACACTGCACAATAATAACACAATACAAAGTATACTTATGAAAATGATTCACGAAAAATAGTTTATAGTATGATTATACATCATGAAAATATATGTAAATTCTATATTCAACCACGCGCTAGCGCGCGCACGTTAATTTACGAAGATTGTGTAATCTAGAAATATAAACACGACGCCATCTGCCGAATACCTGTGCAATTTAGATGCTAAACCGCCATCTATTAGGAATTTACAGAACTATCCGATGAATAAACGCTAATGTCGTGTAATAAATATTGAGATCAATATATTAATTTACTTCTTCCACTCTGGGCGCTCCATGGGTCGAGATTTTGTACACGTTCATCTGCAAGGTCCAAAATGATAAGCGAATACTCCAAACGCATTAACTTTAACTTTTACTCTCTGGTTCGTCTTCACAGATATCGATCTAAGTTCATCAGTAGTTGGAATCAAACCAGCCACCTTGTGCTCTGAAGCTCAGTATTCTACTACATACCCACTCTAACCTAAACTTTATAACTTTTGTTACGCATTTAATATTTTTCTCCAATCTTAATTTTGGCCCTAAGGTAAACTCTTTATCCCATGTCACAATGTCAAAATTTAGAATACAAAAAATGCATTAAATACGCTTGTGTTAGTATTTATATAGAATTTTTTTTAACAGCTGATGGAACATTTATTGATCGACTCAATTCATCACTAGAGGGTGCACCCATTGCTGGTATTCATCATGAGACAAGAGCGAATATTGTGTGCTCCCTTTCGAATCTTGTGAAGTAAGTTAATTTAACTTTATCTAGCAATTTTATAAATACATATTTCCATTTTGGCAATATCTTATTCTATAGTTCAATAAAAAAATCATTAAAATTTAATATTTTTGCAAATTTTTCTATACATGTATATGTTGGACAATTTTTGCACACAAGCAAAAGTAGTAGTGGCAAAAAAGGAAGACATTTCTCTTCCTTCAATATTCTGTTCTTTTAAGCAAAACAGAAATCTCTTGCGGTATGACGTCAAGTAGTTTTTAGTAGTGAAAGAGAGTAGGAAACATTAAAGCAGGACAGTGACCGAATATTTTCGAGATTGACCAAGAGTTAGCAAATTAAACTTTCAGATGGATTTTGGTAAAATTTTGGTTTCTTAGCAGCTTCCACCGTCCTGGAACCGTGGTTCCTCCTCTGTCAGTTGAAGTAATGCAAATCCGTATACATTTCTTTCATGGTACGTTTTGGTTACTTTATGCTTGCCATTCTTTTTATAGTTTTTTCAACAATTTTATGGGTACTTACCACTGTGTGCTTATTTAAAAAATAAAGAGACATCTTAAAAAGCTATTTTAATGAAATGATGGCATTTTAATGAGATTGCAGTAAAGAGCTCAAATAAGCTGAGATAAAATATATAATTAAAATTAATGCAATCACAAGAATTAATGTGTAGAATAAGCAGTTAAGATTTAAAAATAAGCTGTGAATTTGAAAATTTTTTCGTTAAGCGCACTAATAGTTTTATTTACTTAGATGAGCTGATAGGGATCTAGAAATTATGGAAACTTTATAAGACGAAATGGCAAAATAAATATCTGCTCAGCGCTGTCTTTCACCAGATTTCTATTTAACAGCGTGTAGAAAGAAGACGCTGCTTTCTGAAATAGTGTTTTCAGGCATTTTATTATTCTCATTATTGGTATTTTCTTGGTTCGAATCCCGGTTTAACAGAATGTTCCGCTCGAGGAGGCTGAGGTACGGTCGCAATGTCCTTCAAGTGAAATGATACCTCTGAAAGTGTCACGCAAGTAGTACTGGGGATTCTTCTACTTGACGCCTGCTTCCAAAAATACGAAGACTTACACCGGCTGCTTCCATTAATTAGGTTCAGGTAAATACTGTTACAACATTTCAGTAGCTGTTTCCGGTTACATGTTTTCACAATAATATTATCTTATTGATAAAAATCTCATATCTTATTCTTAAGTTTCAATTTATTTATACAAAATAAAATGAGTAAATTAGCTTAGTTAAGACTATAAAAATTTTCAAATCTTCATTTTTGTTTTCTTGGGTATTTCTTAAAAGAAAATGTATCGTAAATAGTTTAGCGATAAATCTTATGCTTTCAATTCTTTGCCAATTACTTAAGATCTGGATAGACGGTCATTGAGCGAAGAGTCTTCTTCGATTAAATGATACCTCTGATATGTCACGCAAGTAGTACTGGGGATTCTTCTACTTGACGCCTGCTTCCAAAAATACGAAGACTTACACCGGCTGCTTCCATTAATTAGGTTCAGGTAAATACTGTTACAACATTTTAGTAGATGTTTCCGGTTACATGTTTTCACAATAATATTATCTTATTGATAAAAATCTCATATCTTATTCTTAAGTTTCAATTTATTTATACAAAATAAAATGAGTAAATTAGCTTAGTTAAGACTATAAAAATTTTCAAATCTTCATTCTTGTTTTCTTGGGTATTTCTTAAAAGAAAATGTATCGTAAATATTTTAGCGATAAGTCTTATGCTTTCAATTCTTTGCCAATTACTTAAGATCTGGATAGACGGTCATTGAGCGAAGAGTCTTCTTCGATTAAATTAGCCTTTGTGCGAAGAAGTATGATCAGAGGACAAACGAACAAAACATGTCTGTCCATTCACATAAGGACCGGTGGGTGGGATTGCTTGTGAACAAGAGAGATATGTAAGCAAATACCTAAAGAGAGTTAAACGCATAAAATGTGACGGAACTTCGGAACAGGACTTTTACCCTTAGCATTTATTATTCAACATTGAGGATATTACTACCACGACCAATTTTACCTGCCGTCATTATTGAATACGTCGTACCATCGGTTAGTACGGGATTCGAACTCATTTTCTCCTTAACACAAGAGTGAATCACGAACAGAACAGGCACCATCGTATTTCTCTAAACATGTTAGCTTTTGTAAGCGCATGTTTCACATAAAACTTAAAAATAATAAAAAGAATATTAAATTTAGGTGAAAAGAACTTGACATTACTTCTGCCGGTTAATGCACAAGAAACAAAATTCCTAACAGATGAGATTTGTGTTCATCAAACCTGATTAGATTTGTTGAATGTTTTTCAGAGCTCCAAAATCATGAAGCACATCCTAAAGCCAAACTTTAAATTGTACAAATTTTATCTAATTCCTGTAATTAACATCTTAACTTGATAAAGGATAATTAAGTTACAGTCAGAATTTTAATAATCAATTATACCCAAATTTATAAGCATTACAAGAACCATTTTTTCTGTAAACAAAATGTAAAACCACAAATAAATTATCAATGTAATCCTTCGAAAAATAATTGAGTAAGATCTTATAAAAATAAAGTATCCTAACTTTATTTACTGGGATTACGAACTGATCGCTGTTCACTTTATCATTATAGTTTTCTTACAGGCTTATCTTTTTATTTTGAGGCTAAATTTTGAAAAGTAAACATTACCTACTTTTACAGACGAAGTTGATGGGTTTCTTTACCAGTGACAGAGTAAATGCATGAGATTTTCTTTCTGAACCATATTGTACGTTTTTTACCTTTCGGTTGAAGGAGGAAAGAAACGGGGCGGATAATAAATCTTATCTCGGGAAGGACATTTGTCTTCGCCTGGCGAGGAAACGATGAAGCGTTTCGTGCTTAATGGCCATGATCGATGATTTTTCGGTTGATTGCCCACAATTCGGCAACAATTGGCGCGAATTTCGGCTGAAATTGCTTTTTTCACAAAGAAAGATATAGCAAAGCTCTGACGTGCTTTGATAAACATCGAGTTCGAAGAAGAGAAGGAAACTTCGTAAAACAGGATTTATTCGTGCACTTTCTTGTCAGGAATTCAAGGAATTTAAAAAGAAAAATTATAATGTTGGCGTAAGCAAGGCAAAAGTCTTAAGATTCAAACGAGATTTTCTACAAATATTGCAATTATTAATTTAGGATTCTATTAATTCATGATAGTTTTTAAAAGTTTAAATCGCCGTTGCCGATTTAAAACAAGCATAAATCGAACGTTTTGTCATGTCTTTTACATTTTGTTTTTTCTATGGTTCTATTGTCCATGCGTCAATGGCTTGAATCAATGGAAAGCAGCAACTCAAACCGATGCTTTAGTCTTTATATCAAAAATCATTTTATTAACAAATTGAACTTCGACACTATTCACAGACACTCGAAGGTGAACTGCGTTTTGTTTGCTGTTTTCTAAGAATGTGATTTGAAAGCAGGCAGCAAATTCTTTGATAAGGTGGATCTACAACTTAGTCTCAATATGATGTGACGCAGATGAAACGTTATATGACGTCATGGATATTTTAAACCAATGAGAACCGTAATATAAAAAGGTGTACTCAAAATCTCAATTGTAACGAAAGAAACAACTCTTTTATGGTTTATAATAAAAAAAAATTGCTACACTGGTATAGATTTCTGAAAAGTGTCAGTGAATTTTTTGTCTTTTCGTGACGTTCCAACATTTTCTGAAATTTGTATCTGTTTGAGATTACTAATCTATAAATGTAGAAATCCATATTCCCCTTTCTATCCAGGATTGAATTAGGAACGACTGCATGACTTATACCATAGCAGAGAGTTGATTACTTATTAATTTAATGAATAGGCTCTGCTTCATTGCAAAACTTGGAACAAGTTCAGTATCCCCATACATTGATTTCTCGCCAAATCTGGTAACCGTTGTTTACGTTGTAGTGTTGCCGATTTCAGCTTTTGTTTTTATTGTAGTGTTGCCAAATTTAGTTTTTGTTACTATTTTTATTTTTTCGTCGCCAGATTCCGTTTTTCTCGTGTTTTAAATAATTTTTACGTTATATATGTGCTTTTTTTAGTGGCAATAGCTTTTTTAGTTTCACTTCGAGAACTTTCCAGAACTTTCTTTGCTAATTGTTCTACGTTTTAATTGCTAGTCAATGTAATTTCGTTTACTTTTGCTGTTGGAATCGGTGGATTTCTCACTCTTGTGTTTCGTTGTCTCCAGTGTCCAATTATCGTATTTTTTTTTTTTTACTATTTCTTTTATATTATTTACTTTTATTTGGTTTAATTTTAATATATATTTTTTATTAAATAATATATTTTATTTTATATGCTTAAAATCTGTAAATATTCTTTCCTTATTTCGTTTTCATAATTTATTATCATCTTTTTATTGTTTTAATTACGTTATTTATTGTTTTACTTAAAAATGTCTCATGTTAAAAATGTTGTTGAAAAATATCAACAAATTCTATTAGCTAAAATTAAAGATAATAATGATGGATTTTTGTCCAGGATTCCAAATTATTAATTAATTTAGGATTCGCATATTTTAATTTTTTAACGGAAATTTGATTTGGAGAAGGTGTAATTATTTTACTTAAATTTTCTTGCTTTTTTTGTATGTATTTATGTATTTTTATTGTATGTATTTTATGTATTTGTTTATTGTATTCGTGTTTCATTTTTATTTACTTAAAATGTGTATATATTTATAAAAATATATTATTCATGTTTTTTTTTAAATTTTAAAAAATGTTTATATTTGAAAAATAAGTTTTTGCATGCTTTTTTTAAATTTTATAAAGTATATATATTTAGAAAAATATTTTTGCATGCTTTTTTTTGTAAAATTAGATAATTATTTTTACTAAAATGTGACACTGGTGACAAACGAAATAAATGTCGAAATAAATATACCAATCAGCATGTCAGCTTAACTTCATACCAAGTAAGTCCGTTATTTATATTTATTTCCCTTTTTAAATTTTCTGAAATGCTTATTTTTCGATCGAACTTGGGGAAAATTCCCGTTTTAATGAACGCGCGCCTAGCTTGGCGACAAAAAAATTCGCCGCGTCGCCAAGTGTATGGGGATACTGAACTTGTTCCCAAAACTTTATTTTCCGTTTATAAATCTTGTACGATTAGCGTACCTATGAACAGTATCACTGCACCAATTTGGTGCCACGCCGAATTAGCGCCATGAGAATCGTGCCAAGTTATCAACACTCCAACAAAGTGTTAATACGAAACGTTGCAACTCACTTGTTTTATTTTAAAAAAATCATTAAAATTAATAAATTATGGTGGGGAAAAACCTTAAAACATAGTCAAAATAATTCTTCTCTTCTTTCTTTTTGTACTGTCACACGTAATCAGGATGTACATTTTATATTTTTTGTATATGTAGTACTTACTAGAATTATACTTTGGCGTGATTCCAGAAGTGCTAACTTTGATTGGTGCCGAATTGTGTGTGTGGCTGCCGGGACACTAATTCATAATTACCATAGAGGTTATAATTAACTGTGGTTAAAGAGAGTACAGGTTATTGTGTGTGTGTGTGTAATCCTGACCATTATATGTCTTAAATTTAGAAAGAAATTTTTTGTGAGATTTTAAACAATTGTTAAAATAAATAATAAATTTTCAGACAGTTCAGTGTCATGAATTCATCTCCTCAAAAATGTCCCCTAAACCACCCTAATTAGGGTTTCATATTTTTAAAAGTTTATCACAATGAATTTTATGTTAAAGTAAAAATTGATAAAACTAAAGTATACTAACTTTTTTCATTTATTTTTATATATCTAAAATAAGAAAAAAAATGGATTTAAGGGTTATTTCAAATTTATTTTCAATAGTATGAGAAATTAAAATTCCATTTAGTCTGCTTTTTATTCTCCATGCAAATTGAATAAAATCAACTATGCTTTTTATAATATCCGTAAATTTGAAGTGTGCTTTGTGATCGTAAATTTTTTGTAAGATGCTTTTTCAAATGACAAGTGCTCACGAGATCATCCCAAGGAGTAAATATGTGCGTTCTCATAATATAAAACTTTCTGTCATTCCTTTATATTTTGTTACAGACATAGAATCTCTCAGAGTGTTTAATCAACTCACTTTAGTGTCTCTTCTCATCTAATTCTTAAATTAAAGACTTCGTTACCTTTTAAAGTGTTTCTGTGAAATGCAGTTTTTAAGGAATTAACTAACATTTCATAAATATAAATTAAATATTTCTAATTAAATATTTTAAAATTGCTCGAAAAGTCTTATGAAATAATTTTAATTGAAACCATTTTGTAATGTTTTAAAAAACTTAGATTAAAATTATATTTAAACAAAAATCTTCCTGCAGAATATTAAAAGAAACGTTCGAAAATTCTGTTGTTGTTACTAATGACACTTGGACAAGGCAAGCTCGCTATGCCTTGGCTATGCAAATTTAAGTCAAATGGGAGCGTCTTTCGTTTTAATCAGAGCACCATGAAGGTGAAAGTACGACTTTGTTCTACACATATGCCATAGGGACCCATTTATAGAGTAGGCAACCATTCACACCTCATTCATACAAAGAAAGGACAAAGACAGGATAGTTAGAGAGAGAAAGTACATCCATGCCCGAACCATGATTCTAACCCAGGACTTCCTTATCAGCAGTCTAGGCACGCTGAGCACTAGACAAGGTGGGCGGCTCGAAAATTCTCATAGCCTAATAAAGTATTGGACTATGAGAATGTATATTTAAAAGGAGTTTTTGTCAATTTTATATTATTAATAAAAATCATTTCTCATACTAAATTAAAAGCATTCTATATAAACTGGCATTCACACTATGGTAACTGTATAAGTTAAATCAACCAAATTTAAACGTATCTACTAAACATAATTGATAAATTTAATATTATAGTTTAGTTTGCTATTTATTGCGCTATTTACATTTTTAGACACTATAATATTGTTTGTTATTTTTTATTATATTTTTACACATGTAAAGCAATTTAAATATTGTTAAAATAATTTTTAGAAATTTTTAATTAATATTTTTTTAGGATTCTGAAATATATTTTAAGAAATAGAGCTATTTTCTGTTATTGTCAAAGTATCGTGTAAAATACAAAATAAACTTAAATCCCAAATGTCAATTTTTATCAGCTTTTGAAATATATGTTTGAAATTTAACGGTCAATGCAATTGTGTTACAAAGATTCTTAGATGTTTCAGTTTTTCTCCTATACATTTAAGAAACTATTAAAAAATCGATAACTATAATTATTTTACTAGTAATGACTTTGAAAATTAACTCTCCAGCTTCTATAATTGTCACAACATATTTTAATGAATTGCATAATTTAAACATTTTAATGATTTCAAATACCTAAATTACTTTGATATTTATTTAAAAAAAGTTAATTTTGAAAATTTTACTACAGTGTTTGCATTTTTTATAATAAATAAATATTAATTGCGGTTTGCTTTTAAAAATATGATTTTAGTAATAAGTTTTTTACTATATATGTGGAAATATCATTTGTACCCAATGTACTGGATATTTGAGTTGCGTTTTGTAAATTTGCCTCATTAACAAAATTACATTTCTATACATCAAAGGACACCAACATCATGAGTGAAAGTTAACATAAGTATATTCCATTGTTTTCCATAATGTCCTACATTTCAATTGACCTGACTGGTTATCATTAAAATACATCATGTTTTCTTCATTAAAGATAAGCATTTTAACAAAGAAGGTTTAGTAAAAATTGTAAATGATTTCTGTTGCTAGATTAAGAGAAGAAATGACTGCCCACTTGGCCGCTTCTCAATCGAGCCTTTTTCATTGTTTTGCCTCATACTTTTGATTTTGTCTAATTTTTCTTCATACAGACACGGATAGAAAACATTGAAGCTGGAATCGTTTAAGCATGCTTCTTAAACTCCACTTACTTTAGGCACAAAACAGAGTTCCGCTTAAGGTATCTTGTTGCAAAATTTATATGTAAAATGTTTACAAAAGTTTTTAATTTTTATTCTTAAAAATTACGAATTTTTTAAAAAAATACATAAATTAGATTTTTTGTCTAATTTTAAGTTATTGAAATAACTTTTAATTGAAGAATTAGAAATAATAAGAAGGATTTTTATTATTTTTCAGTTGAGGGTGAGTGTACGCAGAATCCTAAAAATAATCAATACATAATTTATGAATATACATGAAACAGTAAAGATTTATTAATAGACAGTTCTTAAGCCAAAGCAAAGTTAAATTATTTACAATAATTTTTTTTGTAATTAAAGTTTTAAATAACTGTAAGAGTAAGTGTTTGTTTTAGGTAAAGATTTAGTTAAAATATTAATTCGTTGCTTAGTACTAATTAATTAGCTGTTAGTACATTGACTCTTTATTTAATAATTAAACTCATATGCATATGCACACAGATATGGTTCTTCAAAATTAAGATTGATATCACTGAAATGGTCTTAGTTCACTCCTTGGCGGAAGCAGAAAAAAATTTGGCATTTTTTTTCTCCTTACCAACCGCCATTTTGGAAACTGTGATTTCCAATATTTTACAGTTATTTTTAATACAAAATACTAGAAAGTCAATTTCATAAATTTAGGCAATATTATATTATAAAATACTAAAAAGAAAACATTCAAATACAATGCTACTTAGATTTGTCAAATCAATGAAATATGCATTGCTATATTTCATAATATTTCGTTTCAGTTAATGGAGCTATATAGCTAAATCTCTCTCTCTCTCTCAATAACGTTAATAACATTATTTTTTAAACTTATTTTGAAAATAATTCTGTTTTATCTTTTTCTTTTTCTATAACTTTCAGTATACCAAAACGCAAATCTTTATTTTCTATTTTAATTTCAAATTTAAAATCAATAGTTTGAATAATAGAAGAACATATATTGATTTTTTGTCAATATCTATACATCCCATTCGAATCTATTCATTGAATAAGTTTGCATTCATTTAAGTTCATAGATAAGAAAAAAATCTCATATTCTTTTATAAATCAACCATAATGTAATACTGTTGACTTTTCTTCCATGCAAATGTTTTATTTAATTTAATTCATTTTACAAAGCATTTATATAAAAGTTAACTAAAATTTTTTTAAAAATATATGACCCTCATAAATATAATGACACTATCATTTTTAATTGAAATTTACAAAAGAAAATTTCATTTTTCACAAATTTGTTTTGTATTCAAAATATTTTCTTAAATATTACTTTAATATTTTGAAAAAATCTTTTTTGGTTTGCATGTTCATTTTTAAAAAAATGCTTCCTGTTATTGGTTGTCATAGAATTCCAAGCAATAAAAGAGCAGCTCACAATTCTTTACATTAAGGAATCCAGTTTGGTGTGATTATCTTCTGATTTGGCTACATATTTGTCTGTACCTTCAAATGAGATAAAACCCAATAAAATGTATTACACTAAGTATTCAATTTTTTTCATTTTCTAAAAAGAAATTCATTCACATTGATTGGGAATACGGAAGTAATATTCATCTGCTTTCAGGTAGCTCATTTCATAATTCTTAGAGTGCTTTTTTACATAATAATTATTATTTCCTGTTGTATTTAGGACCTTTCTGATTCGGTTTTGAATTATTACCATATGCTTGGAAAGCTGTTCGACATCCTTCAATGTGAGTTTTCTTTCTACCGATAATTTCACATGAAGGTAAGTGAAAATTTCATAAAGAATTCTTAGAATATCAAAGAAATTTCAAAAATTCATATAATTTTTTTTAACATTTTACATTAAAAATATGCAAAATGAATGTCCATTATTTAAAAATATTACATTAAGTTCTTTAACTACGCTTTCTGTCGTTACGGGTTGAGATCATGAGTACGACTCTCATTGGTTTAAAATATCCAAGACATTGGATGACGTTTCATCCACGTCACACATCATGTTGAGACGGCGTCGTATATCCGACTTGCTGACGAATTTGATGATTGCCTTTAAAATCGCATTCTTCGAGCAGCAGCAAACAAGGAGATCCTCATCGAATGTCTAAGAACGGCGACGAAAAGCTTATTTTGCTAATAAAACGATTTATATAAATAAAGTCCGAAGCATCGGTTAGAAAAGCCGTTTTCCATTGATTCAAGCCATTAACACGTTGACAGTAAAACAGAAGAAAAAGGAAAGTGAAATTACAAGGCAAAACCCTTTATGTTAGTTAAAATCGCAAGGACGATTTAAGTTTTTAAAAATTTCAATAATTAATAAGGAAAAAAGTAAGCTTTATGGTCACAGCCTCGCCAATTGGTGAAAATCTTTTCGCCAAGTGGAGGAATGATAGATATTGAAATTTGATTAGCAACACAGAATGGGAGCGAATCGACTGTTTGAAAAGAATGACAACCATATAAGAAATCGGGCATTTTCCCGATTTCAAATTGCAAGTCCACCACTAAATAAGGAAACAGATGCTCATTTTAAGAATTAATATTCGATTTAAATACATTTCAGAATTAAAATTGCAGGGAATATGAGGAAATAAATAGGAAAGGTAATAAAAGATGTAAATAATATAATTATCTTAATCAAAATTACATTTATCAACATCTAGTTAAAAAGAAAATGAATTTCAAGATTAGTAAATGATTTCTTTAAATATTGAATAAAATAATTTTGATAAATCCAATGATTTTAGATAGAGAATTTTACAAATCATTATCATATCAAAGAACAATTTCAAAGTCAAATTTCGCTTAGCATTTTTATACAACTCCCGTTGAACATTTATGCCAAAAATTACACTTCAATTTGGAAGAAAAATATCGAAAATATCGTTTCATGCAATTTCTCAAATTTAAGGATTTTGGAGATAACTATTAAATTAAGAAAACACATCTGGAATAAATGTTGAACATTTAATGGATTCAATAGCAGAATAACCGAAAAATATCAGAGGAAAGAATATTAAAAAATTAGGAAAATAGGGCAATTCTGTAGCTTCGTTTGTTATTGAGAATTTAAATACTTGAATGACAATTTTAGGAATTATATTCTTGCAGAAAATAATTAGAATAAAATTATCACCTTCATTTGTGACTGTATTTGGATTCTGAGGAGGATATATTTGAATTATTATTTTTTTCCAGTGACGGGCACTTGGGTTACTGAACCCTATGCCTCAACAAGGCCAGAAACTGCTACTCATTTGTCGTTACACAGCGGCCACCTGTGAACCAAGTCACGGAGGCAGGTATCGTTGCCCGTGCCATACCACAACAAACCCGTTTATAGGGTGGGCCGTATTCATATATCATCACAGAAGAAAGGATAGAGAAACGCAGAGAGAACAGAGAAAGAAAGTAACATCCATACCCGAACCGGGATTCAAACCCGGGACCCACAGCTAAGAAGTCAGGATCGCTAACCACTCAATCAGCCATCAGTCGGCATATTTGAACTATCGATGCAATAAAATCTTTAAAATATAATGAAATATTTTCTTCCCATAATTTTACAGATTCCACTTTAATGAACGATATTCAGGTAATTCAAATTACAAGAATATAAAAAGAAAGTTTAGATTTCCCACACTATTACATCCAATGCAAAATCCAAAATGTGGTTACTCGGTTCCCGCATATGCACGAGCTCTACATTTCATTGCTACATTTGGTGTCACATTTGGCGATTAGTTTCTTTTGATGAATTAATTTGGCAGGGAAAAAATCAGTAAGGTTTACCACATTTGCAGACATTTTGCGCTTAGCGAGCTGTGAATGTAATGCTCATTTTAGCCATTAATAAAATTAATTAATAATTGTAATGTTTGCAATCTGTTTAAAATATTAAAAAATAATACCTTGCTTAAACTCACATTAATTTTTACTGTACTTTCTAAAATTAAAATAGGCCGTTAAAAATTATTAAGGGTTTTTAAATGAATTTTAATTTTTTTCTTTATAAATGATATTTAGACTCTGTCATTACAGTTTTCCTTTCAGTAGAAATTCACCTATTTCCTCAACAGGGGAAATCCTAGTCTGGAAAATATCAGGCAAATATGTTATTGATGTCATAGGAGAATGTGAATATGTATTCTTCAACCTCGATAACTATACGGCACACTTTTCCCAGGTAACAAAGACACGTTTTTTACGTTTTAAAATTGTCTTCAATGCGTTTCAGCTGTGGATGCAGGAGAAATGTGTGAGAATTCATATTTCGCCATTCTTATTGTCCTTACAATTTAAGTTCTCTTTAAGGAAAAAAAATTGTTCCTTAAAAATAAGAAATTTATTTTTCCTGATTTATGAAAATTTAAAAAATAGCAAACATGCTTTCTGCTTTCAGAATACGATTCCGATCGCAAAAGCATTGGAACGTACATAGAAGTTATCCCATATTTACTGCTTAATATATTCATAATTGAAAATAATTTTCAAATATTAACTTTATTTGAATATTTTTTCTAAATTCTAGTATTTTTATTACGCTGGGCATATGCGTTCCAATAGCAATTTATAGCACTCGAAATATAGTATATATCGAGCTTTACACACTAGGCTATCCGCAAAGCTGGCAGCCGAATTGTTTTAGCTCTTTAGTCTTTGGTTTAATAGATCGTGGGTTTAATACCTACCTCGTGCGTGGGTTTCGTACTGTTTCAGAATTCACTTTAAACTGTAGGTCCCGGTTTATTAGCTCGAGCAAAAAGCACAAGCGCCACTATCAAACAAATATTTAGAATTTTCTTCATCAAAACTTTTTGGTTTGAGCACAAGTTATGTATGGGTGCACACACATGTTAAACATACATGATAAAAATAGCTACGATACGCAAATGACGAGATGTTTCGTAAAATGTGTACATTTCGGTAATTAAATTCGTAAATGAGTACAACTCATTAATGTTTCAACATAGAATACCAGGTATTCAACAAGAATACTAGCTACGAATAACTTTTCAAAAGAAAATATATTAAAGTATATTTTTGAATTAAAATTTGCAATTTTTGATTAATATATAGTTTTAATATAGGTAAGTAGTTTTATTTTGGAATACAAAATTGTGAGATTAGCACCCATAAGCTATTGCATTGATGTGGTAAATCTAATAAATCATCTAATAACTCTAGGATATAATTTATAACCATGCTGCAATGCCCTTCTCAAGAGGCGGTTGCGTTTCTTCCACCAAGCGGAACGTCTTGGGTCTCGAAATTTTCTACAGGAGCTCAGCACACAAGCCCCCGGACATTGCCTGCCACCTCCAACGATACCTCTTCACATGGAGGATATTGAGACCATGACCTATATATTTAATATGCCTCAGCCGCTATGAGGGAACACGATGAGTCTTTGGTTGGGTTGGGATTCGAACTCTCTACCTATCGGTAACGAATCCAACAGGTAATCTAAACCTGTGACATAATAAATTCAATTTTAAACTGAAGCAGCGTGGCAAAAATTTAATGTATGCAATTACGACATTAAATGTGATGCATTTTTGTTACGATCAAAACATAAATGAGCTGTTTCAACTTTTTTGAACAACGCTGCAAATTCTTTTCATGAAAGGACATGAATAACATGAAAAAATATTTGAATAACTTACATGAATTCGCTGAATAACATTGAATAACAAGAAGGGAACAAAAAAGAAATCCCTTGATTGAAAATGACTTTTTCTCTAATATGTTTTTCTCTTAAAAATTAAAAAAAGTGGCTAACGGCGAGCATTTTGCAGGTAGCCTTGTCACCGGATTTGATGGATGGCCAATCCATGTTAAGAGCTGTTACATGCGAATCCGTGCTCAAAGGCCGAGGTGAACCGTTTTTTGCCTTCCAGGCGAAGAAAATCCCCTTTAAATTCGTCTTTCTTGTCAAGACTTTTTCACCTGCTGAAGGAGGAGGATCAGACGCTGCAATTAAGTACCTGACCAATGAATTTTGAGAATAAAAAAAAAAAGATTCTCAATAATCCTTTTTTAAGTTATCGTGATATTTGCTAGAAAGAAATATATTTTCCAGCGAAAGCATTTTTGCTTTCTTTTTTATTTTGTATTTGCCATAAGAAAATTCATGTTTTCTTAACACTAATTTTTCATAAAAGGGTGAGAAAAAAAATTGTTTATTCATAGTTTACAAATTTTAAATTACGAAGAACTATAAATATCTAGATTATCTTACAAACAAAGAATTATTACACACAAAGTTCCAAATCATTACATACAAAGTTCCAAACAGTAGCCTTTTTCCCTGGAATCTGCTGCAGTTTGTTATTAAATATTACTTTCCATTTAAAACTCGTAATCCATATTAGCTTAAATTGTTTTCTTAATAATTCTTGCAAAAGCAAATAGAACAAACATAAAACTGTTATTTTTGGATACTTTTAAAAATGTTTTTAACAAGTTTCCTTAATAAGCAAAACATTTTGTTTTTTCAGTAAGTTTAACACTTACATATTGCATGATTCAATGGATAAGTACAACAGGTATTTTGCACACATAAAAGAACCTCAATATGCATTGCAACAGTCCACGGGGGCCTCGTTGAAGGTAGTGAGTTCGAATCCCAGTAGATTCTACGTATTCACTCATGGTGGTTACATCATGTAAGTAAAGTCGTGGTCGCAGTGTCCATCGTAGGCAATGGTGGGTCACGCCTGAAGCCCCCTCCTCTGCAGGACCCTCGCTTTTAAATGACGAAGACCCATTCGAATGCAACGATGGCGCACCCACTGGGTGCCCCACTTTGAGACGTCCTCCCACCCCCTGAGAAGGTGGAGTAACTGCTGGACGCTCGAAATAGAAAAAAGTGTTTCCATTAAAGCTTAATGTTGCGTAATCCTCCTGATGAAAACCGGTAATTACTTCTGAAATGAAGATCTCGTTTAGGATGGCAATGGGCGGAGGTTATATATCACTTGAAACAACACAGAGAATTCTCGTACTAAGAATTTAACGTATATCGATATACAGTGACTGTAAAAAGTATTCATACAGTACGACAATTGATTTAAAAGAGATCAGTTCATAAAAATTATTAACATAAATTCCATTTTAATTAATTAAAAATATATAATAAAACATCTTTTCACTAGTTTCAGGTGAAATTTACACAAAAATAATTTTATACATGAATAAATATTTACAAAACTGAAACAATCCTACATCTTGTGGTGTTAAAAGTATTCGTACATCAGGCATATATTGGCCAACACAATCATAATATTACAGATAATACTGTTTAGGATATCCTTTAGTTCGAATAACTGCCTTGAGTCTCTTTGGCATCGATTCCACCAATTTTGCTGTTATTGAGCTAGGTATGGCGTCCCATTCTTGATTAAGAGCTGATTCCAAATCATTTTTTTAGAAATATGTCTGGATCTAATATTTTTATCAAGAACGTCCCATAAATTCTCGATAGGGTTGAGGTACGGCAATTCAGGAGGAAATTTCATGAACTTTGGGGTATTATATAGTATCCAGAGCCTTGTGTTTAGGGCTATGTGCTTGGGGTCTTTATCATACATGAAAACGTAATCACCATTCAAGCCCATTTTTGTTGCACTAAGTCCTAAATTATTGTTTAAAATGTCAATATAAAGTTGATGATTCATAATGCCGTCTAATAAAGAATAATTTTCCCACCCCAGAAGCACTCATACACCCCAAAACAAGAAGACTTCCACTCCCATGTTTCACTGTTGGCACTAAATACTTATGATGCATTTCTGTATTGCGCTTTCGCCATACCATTCGTCTCCCGTCCGATCCAAATATGTTGTATTTACTTTCGTCTGTAAAGATAATCTTTTTCCTGAAATTTGGACTTTCATTAACGCATTGCTTGGCAAAAGACAATCGCAGTTTCCGATTCTTCTCACTAACAAAGAATTTTCATCTCACAACACGGCCACGGAAACCTTCATTTCTGCATGCACTTCGAACAGTACTTACAGACTGCTGTTCTCATGTTCTTTAGGTCTGATGTTAATGTAGGAGCACTTATTTTGTGATTTTTCTTTAATGAATGTACCAGAAACAGTCTCTCAGATGATACCAATAGGCATGGTTGCCCAGTACAACAACTGTTTTGAACCATTAGAGTGGCAACAAACTTTTTTATGATTGATTGCATAGTTGAAAGGGGTCCACCAACCAGATCAGAAATCTTCTTGTACTGTTTACCATTTTTACGGAGCTATAAAATCAGTTCTCTTTCGAAAACACTTGTCTCTTTACTGTTACGACCCATTACAGAATTTCTAGTTTCTCACTACATTAAAATTTCCACTGAAGAACCTTTTAAGTAACTTACAAGATGACGTCAATTAACTACATCTTAATGGCTAAACCAATCACAAAATATA
>CM075855.1:20140282-20245282 GCA_037975125.1 Latrodectus hesperus | reverse complement strand
GAAGGCCAGCAGCGTTGAGCAATTTGGACAAGGTGGAGTGGATGGAACAACAATCGCAGAGTGAGCGCCCCACACATTGTGAAGCAGTTGAAAATATCAGTTGGTAATACTCATTCCATTATCGGTTAACAATTGAATTATCGAAAATTGTGTTCAAGATGGTTTACTTATTCTTTGAGTTTCAAATACAAACGGCAAGCTTTGCAACTTCCCTGGAATTCCGTCAATGTTACTCTGAGGCATTACTTCACTCAAGAAACGTAGGGAAGTATCGATGGAATAGAGACACATATCATCGCCTGTGGGAACAAAATTCAAAGTTTCACCATCAGTGATAAAAATCATAGCTACGGCTCTTTTTCATTTGTGAAATAGTTATCTGAACCAAGTTTATCCGGAAAGGCACAACTATTAATGCTGAGTCCTATTGCGAAATACTAAGAGTTTTCTCTCAAACCTGTGTGAGAAATAAGTGACGTAGAATGTTAAGTAAAGGCGTTGTCCTCTTGCACATAAATTCAAGACCTTATAAGACACAAACATGATAGGATTTGCCTTGCATTTTTGAATTGGAGGTCTTGAGGCAGTGACAGTAAAGTCCGATTTGTAACCTTGTAAGTTTCATTCTCCAAGAACATTTAGATGGAAGATAATTTTCCATTGATGACCAGGTTCAAACAACCAATCTAAACTGGCACATGAACCAACGATCAATTTTCTATTGTAAGGGCATTAGCAATTAGTGTTAAATTCCGACATATGTCAGCAGGTATTTTGAGGGGGCAAACGAACCACTTTCTCCCAATCATCGATCAAAACTGGAAAAGGTGGGATGACTTGGAATACGACGCATTTTCATTTCCTTTTTTTGAAAGGTATCTAAAGACAGTATCATAGATCATACGAGTACTTGTTCTATGATACTGTCTTTAGTGTTCCACGTTAGTGTCATAATTTTTTAGTATAATCCTAAAGAATAGGTAACATAAATTTGGATTTAGGTTGGTTCTATTTCTCTAAGGTGTAATGCTTACAAAATAGTTAATTTTACCCTTACGTACATTTATAATAGGATTTTTTCCCAAACTTAAAATCTATATTAATTGAGTTAAGCACCCATCAAATACTATTTATTTACTTTTTTCAGAGGATTGTGAATGATTACTTAGCTTAAGCATGAAAAGAAAAAAAACTTATTTTCTCAGACAATTAATTTTTAAGCGAATTTTTGGCATCTTATAAAGAAATATCTCTTTCATTATATGAAAATTGTTACACACAAATATATATCTTTGTGTTTATGGCCTTGGGAATATATTTGGATATTGAGGATTTAGCATTCTATGCGACTAGCACAGATTTCCAAAGTTGATTTGGTGTGGTAGAGAAGGTGTACCGTTTTTTGAATTGTTTTCAAAGTATGGATCTCAGAGTTTCGTTTGGTGGTAGGTCGGGAGAAATAGATGGCTAAGGAAGGATTTCAATCTGATGCTGGAAGAGCCCTGGAACATCGCTTGTTAGATGTGGTCGTATTTTCTTGTAGGAATAAAGCTGCTTAAATGGATGAAAATACGCATTTACCACGAGAGAGCATAAGAATATCTCAGGGAAGTAGCGCTGCCTGCTCAATACAACTGCAATGCCATGATACGCATACCAACATGGCTGTCTCTTATAGAAGTGTCAGTTCAGAATTGTCTAAACACCGTGTCACTGGCAACACAATAGCCTGTGGTTAAAAGTCACGTATAAATGACATGTAAAGCTTCTTCAGAGTATTGCATTTGTGCGAGGTATATATATGTTATTTTAATTCCAAAACATGTTTTACGTGTTTAGCATTTTCTTCTCTTTTCTCATAAAATAAGAAGGAATTAAGGCGTTCTATACGCTTAATCTTACAAATATATATACTCTTCCACATTACATCTATTATAAATTTAAGTTCCAATACTTATTTAAAAGCCAGTATTGAAAATATTAATTATAAATTCCAAAAACATACAAGCAGTTCACACATACAAGTATTTATTATTTGTGAAATTAGTTTAGATGTAATTTTTTATTGACGAGTTAGGCAAAATGTATTGCTACAGGTCTTTTCATTAGATAGAATTATGATTCACCCAAAAACTGTATATTCAACCTACAACTCCTATGAAATATTCACTTTTAGCGATAACAAATGTAAACATGTGTACCTAACATGGCATTTAGGAATAATTTATGTTGGCTCGTTAGGCTTCTTGAAAAGTCTACACGTTATACATTAAAGGTAGAAAGTTAGGCCATTTTACATTTTTGGTGTTCTTATTAAAATTCCTTCCATTCTTCTTGGTCTTCGTCCAGGACATGATGCTCCAAGTGGTCCAGTGAGCTTTATCTACCTGAATTCTGATATAATTTATGATCAACCTTTTGACCTTGATGGAGTTGAGAGTACGCAAGCATAATACCCTCATATTTTAAACTTTTTAAAAATTTGATCTAAAAAGAATGAAGTGACGCTGTGACTTAATCAAAAAATCTGCACCGTGTTGTAGCATATATTTTATACACAACCAGGTCGAAAATCGTGGTATTTATAGGCCAATGTATGCATTTCAAAATTTCTGCCTTTTTACTAACATGACATGATATGGAGTACCAGTTGAGCATTCGACCGTGTCACCTAAAAGTAGCTCATTTTTTTTAATTGAGGCCTTCTTTATGTCTAATTGCTTCAGTCAGAAACAAACATTCTACAAAGAACCAAAATTATGGTTTGCCATTTGTTATAATGTTTTACAGATTTTTATTTTTTATTGTTCTTGCAACTAAAATTTATCTATTTATCTTACAACTAATTTTTTTTACTGGCAACAATATCGTTCCATTCCATGAAATTACATACCTTTTTACAATTTAAAAGGTTCAAACTAATATTTTGAATGGGTTTACTATTCAGAATGACACTAATACACCTACTAAAGTAATGTCTTAGTCAAATAGGAAGTGTAGTCCGTACCCATTGTAGTCTGACGGATAACTGCAATTGCAGATAATCCTTAGTGAACCAAAGTTACAAACATTGGTCTCCAGAAATCTATGCTGAATTTGTGCATTTCTTCACAATTCAGTGTAACATGAATAAACATAAACAAAATCATTCATTAATCAAAATTCTTCATAAATTATTTTAAAATAAAGTTTTTACAATACAAAATTAGCACCAATTTTGTTTGGGTAGATGTTAAAGTAAAATAGATAAAAGATAATTTTTGAAGTGAGAGATGATAAGAATGTTAATTTTAAAAATATCTCGCAAGTGATACAATTTATATGTTTTGTGTCAATTTTCAATAACACTAAAAATAAAATTAAATCTGGTCACATCATCTGCATTTGAAAATATTATGGTACTCAATTTCAATAATCATATTATTATGATTATTAAAATTGAGTACTATTTTAATAATCATCACAAAAAAATGAGAACAAACTTTTTGATTTCATATTATTTGTTATAAATTATTTTATTCTAAATTAATTCATTATATGATATACGATTAGGAGAAATATAGAACAATATTAACATATTTAATTTTGTTTGAAAAGGCGAAAGCAAGTCATTCAACATAAAATCATCCAAAAACATGCGGAAACCTAGATTATCTGTTTAAAAAAAGCAGAGCATTTCGTTAGATGTTCTTCAAATGTTGTTGCTGTATCATCGCACTTTCCCGTACAGAGTCCTGAGGTGGGTGCTACCTGTTAGGTAGGTGGAAAAAGCTCGGTTAGGTCCTTCGTTATTTAAAAGCTAAGGAAAAGGACTCCCAATACTTGACCCGCCAAGCAAAAAGATATCACTTAACTGGGAGGACATTGAAAGTGCCACAGCCACCTTTTTTGGTTTTCCGTTCTACAGATCGTTCATTACTTTGGTTATTTGCGTAATTTTAAATCACTTACTTCCGATGATAAGAACGACGTCTTAATTAACTATTCCATCGTGGCCTTGCGATGTAAGATGGGCCATAGGTTAAGGATATTTTATCAAAAATAGAAACTTTCAAAGAAATTCGAACAATCATAACTCAGATGCCTCTTTTAAGTGATCCAATTCAAAACAATTGAATTAACACTTTGGTTGTACTATCGGTCGATTCTCACTTTCAGCATGGTAATAATTCTATAGGGAGATACAGCTTAAACTGGAGTATACAGCCAAAGCAGTACAAATATTTTGGCCAAAAGTAGGTACGATCCATTTCACTGACGCTGCATGCTGAGCGTATCGTGGAAAATAATCTGGCAAAAATTAAACTGAAAAGCTTCCATGAAAACTGTCTTCAGAACAATGAAACACGAAAATCACTTTTCATGCAATTTTTTTACATTTACTCAAAATGCAAATAATTGAGTTGCACCATTCGAAAAACAAATGGGTTTCCTTTATTTTTCATTCAATATATTTCTTAATAATTGCAGTCAATTTTAATTCCAAAGCGTGATTTCAATGCAAAAGCTACTATAAAAGCTTAATGTGTTCGCTTTATTGCTTAATTTCTCCAAAATATTTATGCTTGATCACTGAGGGTAATATTCTAACAGTAAGGAGCCAACATTTATATCTACTAGCATTTATGGTCAGGCAGACATAACGGCATATACAGACATAACGGTATTATCTATCCTCAGACTATACCTTAAGGTTAACAGGTTTGGAATACTTGCCCATCACCAAACACCTCGTCTGACGAGATTACACTTGTGCTGGCACACTCCTCTCCACATCCCCGTCATACCAACGGGAGAGGGTACTTCGAGCATCTCGAATGAACGCGGGTACAGTGAGGGAGAATGTGGCCACGCTCTCTGCCTGCCACTTGTCAAGCTATTGGCACCGGAAGCTCGCCAAGGCTAATAGAAAAGTATTTAAAACTAAGCCCTAAATTGTTTTATGCAATGTATTGTATTTATACAATTAATAAAAGAAGAATTGTTTGGTTCTCAAAATTTTTTTTCTTACGAGCGACAACTGACAATTTTCTACAGATGGCGCCAACCTTTTCTTCTTGCGATACTATTTAGGTCCAGGTTAATAAAAAAAAGTATTTAAATGATACGTTGAAAAATTGTTTCACATGACATTTAATAAAATGAGTTTATGTTTACTCTCCCTTCTGTTTAAGCACTCTATTGGCGATAATTTTTTGTCTTCTAACAGAACTGCGCAAACATCCAAATTTAGCAACACATAGGACCAAATTCATAAAAAATCTTTTAAATGATATCTCACAAAAGACTTTTGCATAATGACATTATATTTATACATTTAATAAAATAATCTTATTTTATATTCTGATTTATTTTTATTCTTTAAATCTCAATTGTTTCGATGTTTCCACTGGGAAAATTTTTAAACTTTTTTCTGTGTCTAAGAAATATTTCACGCCCGGCCTCGTTTTCTTTCTCACAATAATCAAAAGGAGAAAAATGAGAAGCGAGCAACAGGGGGAAGCAGAAATCACTTTTTAAAAAACAGAGTGGGACGCGAAAGGTCATGATTCCACGTCTATTATTTTCTACTTTTCGAGCGACATCTTGACATAATTACTTCTTTTTAAGCTGCGAAAAATTACAGCGGAGCCAGGAAAGTTAATGCCGTCTTTTTAATTCCACTCGCGGTGTCAAAGGGAAAATTTATGCTTTACGTGTTTCTCTTAATTCTAAGGAATTTTATTTTATTCTTCCTTTCAAAAAATCTGTTAAAGGAATAATGCAACTTTGTTGTTACTTAACTTGTTCTTGTTTCTAATCATGTTCTTTTTCTATTTGGAAGACATGTTGAATTTTTTTTATTCGTAAATTTCCGCTTGAAGATTTTGAATACTCATGATCAAAAACTAAAGGAGTTTATCACATTACATCATGTGGTACTGCTATAATTATAATTTAAATTACTTTTCATATTGAAAAAAATTATAATTTTCGCACTTTTGTTTAGTAAGTAGAATTTGTAAATTTCTCTTCAGTAAGTAATCCATGAATTAACTCACTTTTTGTGACGTCAAAGACACATGTCTTGTTTACTGGATGAAATTTTGTTTGTTTGATGCGTCCACCACGTAAACAATATTGAATTTCAGTGCCTACAAAGAGCTCTGCACTCATATTCAAATATCAGGCAGTGGTCAGCGTACCAGACTGCAGGTAGGAAGGTCCTTGGTTCGAACTACAGTTTTGGCATGGACGTACTTTCTCGCTCAGTCTATCTGGTCCTTGTCCTTTCCTTGTGAGAAGGGGTTGTGAATGATTGCCTATCCTATAAACGGGTACTTATGGCATGTATGTACTGAGGAAGTCGGACTCCACACAAAAATAGGGTTCAATTGGATAAAAAAAATTCTAATATGGTCAAAATATCTAATAAATCAAAATAGGGTTCCATAATGCCAGCTTACTTGTCACAAGACAATAACAACATTTACTTGTCTAAAAGTTGTTTAGTTTTGTCTTCTATAAAGTCCATGATAAGCATTTCGTTTTTTTACCAATTTTTTTACCATTTTTTTTCTAAATTGTGAAGAAATTAACTCTTTATAAAACGCTACTTTAGTAAAGTAAAATGACAAGTCAAATTGAGCTGAATGATTATTTTCGCAAAAAAATTTAGGATGGAGTACATAAACTGCTTCATTATTTTTAATTATTTCACATAGAAAAATAATTCTGATGACAAATTTCTCTTGCCTCAATAAAGTTCCTCTCTTTTCAGTCGTCAAAATACTACTATTTTTCATTAATTATCTACAATTATTCAGGTTATTCAAAATATAGAAGGAAATGAAAACAAAAATCATTGATATTCACACACACATACACTCAGTTTATTTATTATTGTGACGTTATTGTTGTTTACTACTGACACTTGGGCAAGCCAAGCTCGCTATGCTACGCGAATTAAGTCGATTGGGAGCATCTTTCGTTTTTAATCAGAGCACCATGTAAGTGAAAGTACGACTTTGCTCTACACACTTGCCATAGGTACCCGTTTATAGGGAAGGCAACCATTCACACCTCATTCATACAAGGTAAGGACGAAGACAGGATAGATAGAGAAAGAAAACACATCCATGCCCAAACCGGGATTCGAATCCAGCACCTCCTTATCCACAGTCACGCTGATCTCTAGACAAATTGGTCGGCTTCTGACGTAATAAAAATTCAAATGCATCGCTATCAAGCAGCTGCATAAAGTTAAATTGGACGCTTTTAAAATATTCAAATATGAAATTTACGAATATATTTACACACACACACACACACACACATATATATATATATATATATATATATATATATATATATATATATATATATATATATATATATATATATATATATATATATATATATATATATATATATGTATGTATGTATGTATGTATATAAATTATACCTGAAAAAGGAAATGGTTTGATAGGTTATTAAATTTTTTTCGAATTTTCATATGTATTTCATCACACGACATAAGTATTGCGTCATATATATATATATATATATATATATATATATATATATATATATATATATATATATATATATATATATATATATATATATATATATATATATATATATATATATATATATATATATATATATATATATATATATATATATATATATATTGTTAGCCCAGTACAAACTAGAATATTATACTCAGTTCTTTCATGTTTCTAGTTTAGTTCTGTAGTTCTGGGTTATATAATTTTTATATCTATTATATATTTCATTTAAAATACCAACATTGCTTTTGTAAAGTTCGATTTTCTGCTCTGCCTTACTTGGGTATCGCTCTCTTGAATGGACTGGCCTCGTCAAGATAGTTTCACAAAGCAATTCCTGGTTATTTCGTAATATTTTGAATTATTTTCCACATCAGAATGTTTTATGCAGTCCCTATTCAGCGCATAAAATGTTTTTTTAATTGGGCTGCGAAAACTAATTTTTGTAGCTGTGCTCGTGAAATTCTGTGATGTATTCTTATGCAATTTCTGTTTTTATGGATCCACCGCGCGGAAATATGTTCGAGCGTAAATCCTGCCACTTGACATCACAAGAAACCTCTGAGCTGCAAGGGATGAAATGCTATTACAATGTTAGATGGCAGGGGTGGCCAACCTGCGGCTCTTTCAAAGGTTATTTGGGGCTCTCGATAAATGTACCCAAATTCACTTTTCATTTTAGTGTTATTATATTTTAAAAATTACTATCATTCCGTGTGTGCTTCAAAATAGTATTTTAAAATCCTAACAATAAGTATGAAAGTCTAAGCGCAACGTTGTAGCAAATTTCACTTCAAGTTAAGAATGAAATGACTGTGCGAATGGACATAAATAGTTGCATAATGGTACCGACTCCAGACCGATTTTGAATTTGTAAACTTTCATTTCAACGTGTCATTGGCATTGTGCTCTGGAGGAAACAATTTGCATCACTCTTGCTGCGGATGTGATTTGTAAACTGGAACTTTTGGTAAATGAATTATAATTTATTTCGCAGTATGCAACACGTGTTGTTATTGTTTTAATAACACAAAACTTCTATTTTCTAAATATCTTTATTTAATTACAGTTTTTTAAAACTGTGACGACCGAGGACGAAAATAAAAAATAGAAAATACGATCAAGAAAATAGAAATTTTAATAATGAGTGGGAGAATTTCTATTTTATTGACAATAACGGAAAATCATTATGCGTCATTTGTAACTCAGCAGTCAAAAATTATAAAGCTAGCAATTAACACCGATATGATGAAACTAATCATCCTCAGTTTTATAATCAGTAACTACCAAATTCCAAGTTATGACCAGATAAACTTGCTGCTTTATAATCAAATTTAAATAGAAACAGTCAATTTAGAGGACCCTTAGCAATCAAGTTAATGATGTGGCTGAAACCAGTTTCATTACGGTCTGGAATACTTGCTCTTTAAAAACTCCCGTATGGAAAGGGAGAGATTATTAAAAGAAAACTTCGAAGATGTACTTTAGATCGAAATAATGCAGCATTGCACAAAGTTGTGTCGCAAATCCCCATCTCGAGACACACAGCCGATCGAAGCATAACTGCAACTAATACTTCTCTTGAATAAAATTTAAGAAATAATTTGTTGAACTGAGTACTGCATTCAGTTAGCTATTGGCGTATCAAAGATCTTCTGCAATTGGCAATTTTCATACGTTTTGTTTTATATGACTTTGTTGCTACAGAAGAATTATCAGAACTTCAAAAGTCAACCCATGGTGTCGATATCAAAAATACATTGCATTCCATAGGGAAACTTATGATGTGCCTTTTAATAAACTTTGTAAGGAATGCAACTGAATGAGCTCCATTAATGCTGTTAAAACAAATGGTCTTATTGATCTTTTAAAATGTGATTCACAGATTCCAAAATACATACCAATTCGCTGCATAATTCACCGAGAACATCTCGTTACAAAATATTTAAAATACCCTGATGCATGAAAACAGTGTTAAACATTGTAAATTTACATTCATATCAAAGCAAAAAATCATCGACAATTCAAAAATTTCCTTGAAGAATCAACGGACCAAGAACTTCAAAACGACATTAATTTATTTTGAATTGTTAGATGGTAATCTAGATACAGCGCAGTAAATGTAATTGTAGATTTATTTGATCTGATAAGTGCATTTCTAAAAGAAAATAACTATACACAAATAGACGATGACGAGTGATTACAAGACATAATATTTTTGATTAATGTCATGGAACATGAATTTACAATTGCAGGGGAAAGATAAAATAACATCTGACCTCTCACAGACTATATTTAGATTTCAAACTTAATTACAATTTTTGCAAAATGATATTAAAAATAAAACATTTTGTCATTTTGCTCAAATTTAAAAAAATTATTACAATACTAAACAAGAAAATCTCAACGAATATATAAAAAAGACTATAAGGAATATTGACAGAATTCCAAAATAGATTTCAAGATTTGAAAAACTTTAAATCACCTCTTGATTTTTTTTGAATCCATTTCAAATTAACATAATTCAAGGAGAATTTTCAATTTCCAATATAATTTTGGCCCAAAAAGCATCTGGAGAATTATGATATAAGCGAATTTTGACATCACTGAAAGTGGGAATCAGATTTCACACATACAATATAAGCGCACTATACGAAAACACATTTTTCTCCTAAAGAATATTTTTTATAATAAAATAAATACAACAGTTAGTCTTGCAATGTTACATACTACTGATAAGAAACCATTCGTTTGTGTATACAAGGAGATTTCTTAAGATATTAGGGACTTTTGACATCAATGAAAGCGGGAATCAGAAGTCACAAATACCATTTAAGCGCACTATACAAAAACACATTTTTCTCCTAAAATATATTTTTAATAATAAATTAAATACAACAGTTAGTCTTGCAATGTTACATACTACTGTAAGAAACCATTCGTTTGTGTATACAAGGAGATTTCTTAAGATATTAGGGACTTCTGACATCAATGTAAGCGGGAATCAGAAGTCACAAATACCATTTAAGCGCACTATACAAAAACACATTTTTCTCCTAAAATATATTTTTAATAATAAAATAAATACAACAGTTAGTCTTGCAATGTTACATACTACTGTAAGAAACCATTCGTTTGTGTATACAAGGAGATTTCTTAAGATATTAGGGACTTCTGACATCAATGTAAGCGGGAATCAGAAGTCACAAATACCATTTAAGCGCACTATACAAAAACACATTTTTCTCCTAAAATATATTTTTATAATAAAATAAATACAACAGTTAGTCTTGCAATGTTACATACTACTGTAAGAAACCATTCGTTTGTGTATACAAGGAGATTTCTTAAGATATTAGGGACTTTTGACATCAATGTAAGCGGGAATCAGAAGTCACAAATACCATTTAAGCACACTATACAAAAACACATTTTTCTCCTAAAATATATTTTTATAATAAAATAAATACAACAGTTAGTCTTGCAATGTTACATACTACTGTAAGAAACCATTCGTTTGTGTATACAAGGAGATTTCTTAAGATATTAGGGACTTCTGACATCAATGTAAACGGAAATCAGAAGTCACAAATACCATTTAAGCGCACTATACAAAAACACATTTTTCTCCTAAAATATATTTTTAATAATAAATTAAATACAACAGTTAGTCTTGCAATGTTACATACTACTGTAAGAAACCATTCGTTTGTGTATACAAGGAGATTTCTTAAGATATTAGGGACTTCTGACATCAATGTAAGCGGGAATCAGAAGTCACAAATACCATTTAAGCGCACTATACAAAAACACATTTTTCTCCTAAAATATATTTTTATAATAAAATAAATACAACAGTTAGTCTTGCAATGTTACATACTACTGTAAGAAACCATTCGTTTGTGTATACAAGGAGATTTCTTAAGATATTAGGGACTTTTGACATCAATGTAAGCGGGAATCAGAAGTCACAAATACCATTTAAGCACACTATACAAAAACACATTTTTCTCCTAAAATATATTTTTATAATAAAATAAATACAACAGTTAGTCTTGCAATGTTACATACTACTGTAAGAAACCATTCGTTTGTGTATACAAGGAGATTTCTTAAGATATTAGGGACTTCTGACATCAATGTAAACGGGAATCAGAAGTCACAAATACCATTTAAGCGCACTATACAAAAACACATTTTTCTCCTAAAATATATTTTTAATAATAAATTAAATACAACAGTTAGTCTTGCAATGTTACATACTACTGTAAGAAACCATTCGTTTGTGTATACAAGGAGATTTCTTAAGATATTAGGGACTTCTGACATCAATGTAAGCGGGAATCAGAAGTCACAAATACCATTTAAGCGCACTATACAAAAACACATTTTTCTCCTAAAATATATTTTATAATAAAATAAATACAACAGTTAGTCTTGCAATGTTACATACTACTGTAAGAAACCATTCGTTTGTGTATACAAGGAGATTTCTTAAGATATTAGGGACTTTTGACATCAATGTAAGCGGGAATCAGAAGTCACAAATACCATTTAAGCACACTATACAAAAACACATTTTTCTCCTAAAATATATTTTTATAATAAAATAAATACAACAGTTAGTCTTGCAATGTTACATACTACTGTAAGAAACCATTCGTTTGTGTATACAAGGAGATTTCTTAAGATATTAGGGACTTCTGACATCAATGTAAGCGGGAATCAGAAGTCACAAATACCATTTAAGCGCACTATACAAAAACACATTTTTCTCCTAAAATATATTTTTATAATAAAATAAATACAACAGTTAGTCTTGCAATGTTACATACTACTGTAAGAAACCATTCGTTTGTGTATACAAGGAGATTTCTTAAGATATTAGGGACTTCTGACATCAATGTAAGCGGGAATCAGAAGTCACAAATACCATTTAAGCGCACTATACAAAAACACATTTTTCTCCTAAAATATATTTTTATAATAAAATAAATACAACAGTTAGTCTTGCAATGTTACATACTACTGTAAGAAACCATTCGTTTGTGTATACAAGGAGATTTCTTAAGATATTAGGGACTTCTGACATCAATGTAAGCGGGAATCAGAAGTCACAAATACCATTTAAGCGCACTATACAAAAACACATTTTTCTCCTAAAATATATTTTTATAATAAAATAAATACAACAGTTAGTCTTGCAATGTTACATACTACTGTAAGAAACCATTCGTTTGTGTATACAAGGAGATTTCTTAAGATATTAGGGACTTCTGACATCAATGTAAGCGGGAATCAGAAGTCACAAATACCATTTAAGCGCACTATACAAAAACACATTTTTCTCCTAAAATATATTTTTATAATAAAATAAATACAACAGTTAGTCTTGCAATGTTACATACTACTGTAAGAAACCATTCGTTTGTGTATACAAGGAGATTTCTTAAGATATTAGGGACTTCTGACATCAATGTAAGCGGGAATCAGAAGTCACAAATACCATTTAAGCGCACTATACAAAAACACATTTTTCTCCTAAAATATATTTTTATAATAAAATAAATACAACAGTTAGTCTTGCAATGTTACATACTACTGTAAGAAACCATTCGTTTGTGTATACAAGGAGATTTCTTAAGATATTAGGGACTTCTGACATCAATGTAAGCGGGAATCAGAAGTCACAAATACCATTTAAGCGCACTATACAAAAACACATTTTTCTCCTAAAATATATTTTTATAATAAAATAAATACAACAGTTAGTCTTGCAATGTTACATACTACTGTAAGAAACCATTCGTTTGTGTATACAAGGAGATTTCTTAAGATATTAGGGACTTCTGACATCAATGTAAGCGGGAATCAGAAGTCACAAATACCATTTAAGCGCACTATACAAAAACACATTTTTCTCCTAAAATATATTTTTATAATAAAATAAATACAACAGTTAGTCTTGCAATGTTACATACTACTGTAAGAAACCATTCGTTTGTGTATACAAGGAGATTTCTTAAGATATTAGGGACTTCTGACATCAATGTAAGCGGGAATCAGAAGTCACAAATACCATTTAAGCGCACTATACAAAAACACATTTTTCTCCTAAAATATATTTTATAATAAAATAAATACAACAGTTAGTCTTGCAATGTTACATACTACTGTAAGAAACCATTCGTTTGTGTATACAAGGAGATTTCTTAAGATATTAGGGACTTCTGACATCAATGTAAGCGGGAATCAGAAGTCACAAATACCATTTAAGCGCACTATACAAAAACACATTTTTCTCCTAAAATATATTTTTAATAATAAAATAAATACAACAGTTAGTCTTGCAATGTTACATACTACTGTAAGAAACCATTCGTTTGTGTATACAAGGAGATTTCTTAAGATATTAGGGACTTTTGACATCAATGTAAGCGGGAAATCAGATGTCACACATACCATATAAGCGCACTTTACGAAAACACATTTTTCTCCTAAAGAATAATTTTTGTATTACAATTAATACAACAGTTAGTCTTGCAATTCTACATATTACTGCCATGAGCCATTTTTTTTTGTGTATACAATGGGTATTTCTTAAGTTATTAGGGACTTTGGACATCAATGTAAGCGGGAATCAGATGTCACACATACAATTTAAGCGCACTATACGAAAACACATTTTTCTCTAAAAAATAATTTCTTATAACACAATAAATACTACAATTAGTCTTGCAGGTTTCATATTACTGAAAGAAACCATTTTTTGTGTATAAATTGGGTATTTCTAAAGTTATTAGGGAATTTTAACATCAATGTAAACGGGAATCAGAAGTCACAAATACCATATAAGCGCACTATACGAAAACACATTTTCTCCTAAAATATATTTTTAATAATACAATTAAATACAACAGTTAGTCTTGCAATGTTATATGCTACTGATAGAAACCATTCATTTGTGTATACCTGGGTATTTCTTAAGAAATTAGGGACTTTTAACGTCAATGTAAACGGGAATCAGAAGTCATACACACCATATAAGTGCACTATAAGAAAACACATTTTCTCCTAAAATATATTTTTTATAATACAATAAATACAACAGTTAGTCTTGCAATGTTATATGCTACTGATAGAAACCATTCATTTGTGTATACATGGGTATTTCTTAAGAAATTAGGGACTTTTAACGTCAATGTAAACGGGAATCAGAAGTCATACACACCATATAAGTGCACTATAAGAAAACACATTTTCTCCTAAAATATATTTTTTATAATACAATAAATACAACAGTTAGTCTTGCAATGTTATATGCTACTGATAGAAACCATTCATTTGTGTATACCTGGGTATTTCTTAAGAAATTAGGGACTTTTAACGTCAATGTAAACGGGAATCAGAAGTCATACACACCATATAAGTGCACTATAAGAAAACACATTTTCTCCTAAAATATATTTTTTATAATACAATAAATACAACAGTTAGTCTTGCAATGTTATATGCTACTGATAGAAACCATTCATTTGTGTATACATGGGTATTTCTTAAGAAATTAGGGACTTTTAACGTCAATGTAAACGGGAATCAGAAGTCATACACACCATATAAGTGCACTATAAGAAAACACATTTTCTCCTAAAATATATTTTTTATAATACAATAAATACAACAGTTAGTCTTGCAATGTTATATGCTACTGATAGAAACCATTCATTTGTGTATACATGGGTATTTCTTAAGAAATTAGGGACTTTTAACGTCAATGTAAACGGGAATCAGAAGTCATACACACCATATAAGTGCACTATAAGAAAACACATTTTCTCCTAAAATATATTTTTTATAATACAATAAATACAACAGTTAGTCTTGCAATGTTATATGCTACTGATAGAAACCATTCATTTGTGTATACATGGGTATTTCTTAAGAAATTAGGGACTTTTAACGTCAATGTAAACGGGAATCAGAAGTCATACACACCATATAAGTGCACTATAAGAAAACACATTTTCTCCTAAAATATATTTTTTATAATACAATAAATACAACAGTTAGTCTTGCAATGTTATATGCTACTGATAGAAACCATTCATTTGTGTATACATGGGTATTTCTTAAGAAATTAGGGACTTTTAACGTCAATGTAAACGGGAATCAGAAGTCATACACACCATATAAGTGCACTATAAGAAAACACATTTTCTCCTAAAATATATTTTTTATAATACAATAAATACAACAGTTAGTCTTGCAATATTATATGCTACTGATAGAAACCATTCATTTGTGTATACATAGGGTATTTCTTAAGAAATTAGGGACTTTTAACGTCAATGTAAGCGGGAATCAGAAGTCATACACACCATATAAGCGCACTATAAGAAAACACATTTTCTCCTAAAATATATTTTTTATAATACAATAAATACAACAGTTAGTCTTGCAATGTTACATACTACTGATAGAAACCATTCTTTTGTGTATACATGGGTATTTCTTAAGATATTAGGGACTTTTAACATCAATGTAAGCGTGAATCAGAAGTCACACATACCATATAAGTGCACTATACAGAAAACACATTTTCTCCTAAAATATATTTTTTATAATACAATAAATACAACAGTTAGTCTTGCAATGTTACATACTACTGAAAGAAACCATTCGTTTGTGTATACATGCGGTATTTCTTAAGATATTAGGGACTTTTAACATCAATGTAAGCGGGAATCAGAGAATCAGAGAAATCAGAGAAAAAGAGTTAACAAATACCATATAAGCGCACAATACGAAAACTCATTTTTCTCCTAAAATATATTTTTTATAATAAAATAAATACAACAATTAGTCTTGAAATGTTACTGATAGAAACATACTACTGAAAGAATACATTCGTTTGTTTATACATGGGGTATTTCTTAAGATATTAGGGACTTTGAAAATCAATGTAAACGTGAATCAGAAGTCATACACACCATTTAAGCGCACTATAAGAAAACACATTTTCTCCTAAAATATATTTTTTATAATACAATAAATACAACAGTTCGTCTTGCAATGTTACATACTACTGAAAGAAACCATTCATTTGTGTTTACATTGGATATTTCTTAAGATATTAGGGACTTTTGACATCAATGTAAACGAGAATCAGAAGTTACAAATACCATATAAGCGCACAATACGAAAACTCATTTTTCTCCTGAAATACATTTTTATAATAAAATAAATATAACAATTAGTCTTGCAATGTAACATAGTACTGAAAGAAACCATTCTTTTGTGTATACATGGGTTATTTCTTAAGATATTAGGAACTTTTGATATCAATGTAAGCGGGAATCGAAAGACATACACTACCACATAAGCGCATTATACAAAAACACATTTTTATCCTAAAATATATATTTTATAATACAATAAATACAACAGTTAGCCTTGCAATGTTACATACTACTGAAAGAAAACATTCGTTTCTTTATACATGTGGTATTTCTCAAGATATTAGGGAAATTTGACATCAAAGTAAGCGAGAATCAAAAGACATACATACCACATAAGCGCATTATACGAAAACACATTTTTCTCCTAAAATATATTACAATTAATTTATAATAAAATAAATACAACAGTTAGTCTTTCAATGTTACATATTATTGATAGAAACCTTTCGTTTGTTTATACATTGAATATTTCTTAAGATATTAGGGAATTTTGACATCAAAGTAAGCGGGAGTCAAAAGACATGCATACCATTTAAGCGCATTATAAGAAAACACATTTTTCTCTTAAATATATTTTTTATAATACAACAAACACAACAGTTAGTCTTGCAATGTTACATACTACTGAAAGAAACCATTTTTTGTGTATACATCGTGTATTTCTGAAGTTATTAGGGAATTTACCATGAATGTAAGCGGTAATTAGAAGTCACAAATACCATACAAGAGCATTATACGAAAACACATTTTTTCCTAAAAAATATTTTTTATAATAAATTAAATAACCAAATTAGTATAACAGTGTTACATGTTACTTAAAGAAACCTTTCGTTCGTATATACATCTAGAATTTCTTAAGATATTAGGGACTTTTGACGTCATTGTAAACGAGAATCAGAAGTCACAAATACCATACAAGCGCATTATACGAAAACACATTTTTCTCCTTAAATATATTTTTTATAATAGAATAAATACTACAGTTAGTCTTGCAACGTTATTTATTGCTGAAAGAAACCATTCGTTTGTGTATACATGCGGTATTTCTAAAGATTTTAGGCACTTTTAACATCAATATAAGCGGGAATCACAGTTCACAAATACCATATTAGCGTACATCAAGAAAACACATTTTTCTCCTAAAATATATTTTTTATAATAAAATAAATACAACAATTAGTCTTGCAATGTTACAAATTACAGATAGAAACCGTTCCTTTCTGTATACATGAGGTGTTTCTTAAGATATTAGGGACTTTTAACATCAAAGTAAGCGGGAATCAGAGAATCAGAGAAATCAGAGAAAAAAGAGTTAACAAATACCATATAAGCGCACAATACGAAAACTCATTTTTCTCCTAAAATATATTTTTTATAATAAAATAAATACAACAATTAGTTTTGCAATGTACTGATAGAAACATATTACTGATAGAAACCACTCCTTTGTGTATACATGAGGTATTTCTTAAGATATTAGGTAAACGGGAATCAGAAGTCATACACACCATAAAAGCGCACTATAAGAAAACACATTTTTTCCTAAAATATATTTTTTATAATACAATAAAGTACAACAGTTAGTATTGCAATGTTATATGCTACTGATAGAAACCATTCATTTGTGTTTACATTGGATATTTTTTAAGATATTAGGGACTTTTGACATCAATGTAAACGAGAATCAGAAGTTACAAATACCATATAAGCGCACAATACGAAAACTCATTTTTCTCCTGAAATACATTTTTATAATAAAATAAATATAACAATTAGTCTTGCAATGTTACATATTACTGATAGAAACCATTCTTTTGTGTATACATGGGGTATTTCTTAAGATATTAGGAACTTTTGATATCAATGTAAGCGGGAATCGAAAGACATACCTACCACATAAGCGCATTATACAAAAACACATTTTTATCCTAAAATATATATTTTATAATACAATAAATACAACAGTTAGCCTTGCAATGTTACATACTACTGAAAGAAAACATTCGTTTCTTTATACATGTGGTATTTCTCAAGATATTAGGGAAATTTGACATCAAAGTAAGCGAGAATCAAAAGACATACATACCACATAAGCGCATTATACGAAAACACATTTTTCTCCTAAAATATATTACAATTAATTTATAATAAAATAAATACAACAGTTAGTCTTTCAATGTTACATATTATTGATAGAAACCTTTCGTTTGTTTATACATTGAATATTTCTTAAGATATTAGGGAATTTTGACATCAAAGTAAGCGGGAGTCAAAAGACATGCATACCATTTAAGCCCATTATAAGAAAACACATTTTTCTCCTAAAATATATTTTTTATAATACAACAAACACAACAGTTAGACTTGCAATTTTACATACTACTGAAAGAAACCATTCTTTGTGTATACATCGTGTATTTCTGAAGTTATTAGGGAATTTACCATGAATGTAAGCGGTAATTAGAAGTCACAAATACCATACAAGAGCATTATACGAAAACACATTTTTCTCCTAAAAAATATTTTTTATAATAAATTAAATAACCAAATTAGTATAACAGTGTTACATGTTACTTAAAGAAACCTTTCGTTCGTATATACATCTAGAATTTCTTAAGATATTAGGGACTTTTGACGTCATTGTAAACGAGAATCAGAAGTCACAAATACCATACAAGCGCATTATACGAAAACACATTTTTCTCCTTAAATATATTTTTTATAATAGAATAAATACTACAGTTAGTCTTGCAACGTTATTTATTACTGAAAGAAACCATTCGTTTGTGTATACATGCGGTATTTCTAAAGATATTAGGCACTTTTAACATCAATATAAGCGGGAATCAGCAGTTCACAAATACCATATTAGCGTACTATCAAGAAAACACATTTTTCTCCTAAAATATATTTTTTATAATAAAATAAATACAACAATTAGTCTTGCAATGTTACAAATTACTGATAGAAACCATTCCTTTCTGTATACATGAGGTGTTTCTTAAGATATTAGGGACTTCTGACATCAATGTAAACGAGAATCAGAAGTCATACACACCATATAAGCGCACTATAAGATAACACATTTTCTCCTAAAATATATTTTTTATAATAAAATAAATACAACATTTAGTCTTGAAATGTTATATACTACTCATAGAAACCATTCGTTTGTGTATACATGATGCATTTCCTAAGATATTAGGGAATTTTGACATCAATGTAAACGGGAATCAGAAGACATACATACCATATAGGCGCACTATAAGCAAAACACATTTTTCTCCTAAAATATTATTTTTTATCATAAAATAAATACAACAGTTAGTCTTGCAATGTTACATATTACTGATAGAAACCATTCGTTTGTGTATACATTGGATATTTCTTAAGATATTAAGGAATTTTGACATCAATGTAAGCGGGAATCGAGAAGACATACATACCATATAAGCTGCACTATAAGAAAACACATTTTCACCTAAAATATATTTTTTATAATACAATAAATACAACAGTTAGTCTTTCGATCTTATATGCTACTGATCGAAACCATTCTTTGTGTATACATGGGGTATTTCTTAAGATATAAGGGACTTTTGACATCAATGTAAGCGGGAATCAAAAGTCATACATACCATATAAGCGCTCTATATGAAAACACATTTTTCTCCTAAAATATATTTTTTATAATACAATAAATACAACAGTTAGTCTTGCAATGTTACTATGTTACTGAAAGAAACCATTCGTTTGTTTATACATGGGGTATTTCTTAAGATATTAGGGAATTTTGACATCAATGTAAACGTGAATCAGAAGTCATACACACCATTTAAGCGCACTATAAGAAAACACATTTTCTCCTAAAATATATTTTTTATAATACAATAAATACAACAGTTCGTCTTGCAATGTTACATACTACTGAAAGAATACATTCGTTTGTTTATACATGGGGTATTTCTTAAGATATTAGGGACTTTTGACATCAATGTAAACGTGAATCAGAAGTCACAAATACCATATAAGCGCACTATACGAAAACACATTTTTCTCCTAAAATATATTTTTTATAATAAAATAAATACAACATTCTGTCTTGTTACATACTACTGAATGCAATGTTACATACTACTGATAGAAACCATTCGTTTGTGTATATCATGCGGTATTTCTTAAGATATTAGGGAATTTTGACATCAATGTAAACGTGAATCAGAAGTCATACACACCATTTAAGCGCACTATAAGAAAACACATTTTCTCCTAAAATATATTTTTTATAATACAATAAATACAACAGTTCGTCTTGCAATGTTATATATTACGGAAGGAAACCATTCGTTTGCGTATTCATGCGGTATTTCTTAAGATATTAGGGACTTTTAACATCAATGTAAGCTTGAGTCAGAAGTTCACAAATACCATATAAGCGCACAATACGAAAACTCATTTTTCTCCTGAAATACATTTTTATAATAAAATAAATACAACAATTAGTCTTGACAATGTTACATATTACTGATATAAACCATTCCTTTATGTATACATGGGTTATTTCTTAAGATATTAGGGAATTTTGACATCAATGTAAACGGGAATCAGAAGTCATACACACCATATAAGCGCACTATTAGAAAACACATTTTTCTCCTTAAATATATTTTTTTAGTAAAATAAATACAACATTCAATCTTGCAATGTTACATATTACTGAAAGAAACCATTCGTTTGTGTATACATGGTGTATTTCTTAAGATATAAGGCAACTTTGACATAAATGTAAGCGAGAATTCGATGTCACACATACAATATAAGCGCACTATACGAAAACACATTTTTCTCCTAAAAAATATTTTTTATAATACAATAAATACAACAGTTAGTCTTGCAATGTTTCATATTATTGAAAAAAACAATTTTTTTGTGTTTACATGGGGTATTTCTTAAGATATTTGGGAATTTTGACATTACTGTATGCGTGAATCAGATTTCACACATACAATACAAGCGCATTATACAAAAACACATTTTTCTCCTAAAGAATATTTTTTATAATACAATAAATACAACACTTTGTCTTGCAATATTAAATATTACTGAAAGAAACCATTTTTTTTTTTGTGTATACATTGAGTATTTCTGAAGTTATTAGGGAATTTTGACATCAATGTAAGCGGGAATCTTAAGACATACATACCACATAAGCGCACTAAAAGAAAACACATTTTTCTCCTAAAATTTTCGTTTTTATGATAAAATAAATACAACAATTAGTCTTTCAATGTTACATATTATTGATAGAAACCTTTCGTTTGTTTATACATTGAATATTTCTTAAGATATTAGGTAATTTTGACATCAAAGTAAGCGGGAGTCAAAAGACATGCATACCATTTAAGCGCATTATAAGAAAACACATTTTTCTCCTAAAATATATTTTTATCATATATTAAATACAACAGTTAGTCTTGCAATGTTATATGCTACTGATAAAAACCATTCGTTTGTGTATACTTTGGGTATTTCTTACGTTATTAGGGATTTTAACATGAAGATGTAAGAGGGAATTAGAAGTCACAAATACCATACAAGCGCACAATTCGAAAACACATTTTTCTCCTAAAAGATATTTTTTATAATAAAGTAAATACAACATTTAGTCTCGCAATGTTGCATACTACTGAAAGAAACCATTCATCTGTGTTTACTTTGAGTATTTCTTGAGATATTAGGGACTTTTGACATCATTGTAAACGGGAATCAGAAGTCACAAATACCATACAAGCACATTATACGAAAACACATTTTTCTCCTTATATATATTTTTTATAATAAAATAAATACAACATTCAGTCTTGCAATGTTACATACTACTGAAAGAAACCATTCGTTTATGTATACATGCGGTATTTCTTAAGATATTAGGGGTTTTTAACATCAATGTAAGCGGGATTCAGTAGTCACAGATACCATATAAGCCCACTATAAGAAAACACATTTTTCTCCTAAAATATATTACAATTAATTTATAATAAAATAAATACAACAGTTAGTCTTGCAATGTTACATATTACTGATAGAAACCATTCGTTTGTGAATAGATGGGATATTTCTTAAGATATTAGGGAATTTTGACATCAATGTAAACGGGAATCAGAAGTCTTACACACCATATAAGCGCACTATAAGAAAACACATTTTCTCCTTAAATATATTTTTTATAATACAATAAACACAACAGTTAGTCTTGCAATGCTACATATTACTGAAATAAACCATTTTTTTTTGTATATACATTGGGTATTTCTGAAGTTATTAGGGACTTTGGACATCAATGTAAGCGGGAATCAGAAGTCGCAAATACCATATAAGCGCACTATACGAAAACACATTTTTCTCCTAAAATATATTTTTCATAATAAAATAAATACAACAATTAGACTTGCAATGTTACTTATTACTGAAAGAAACCATTCGTTTGCGTATACATTGGATATTTCTTAATAGAGATGAAAGAAGATCAAGCTCTACAATTAAAATAGAAGTCGACGCCGATTACTGAATTTTAGAAATTTGTAACAATTTGTAAGAATTAGTCGCAAAATTTTAAAGAATAATTAAGAGAAGTATAATAAACATGTTTACTAAAAATTAGATTATTTACCATTTTTTCTTGTTACTGAAAATAAATATATAAGCATGTAGTTACATTAATTTAGATCTGCCATTGGTAGACCTCCTTCGCTTTTTTTAAATGTTGAGCACACCACGAATCCCAAAAGTTTGGTCACCCCTGCTGTAAATAATAGTAACTAAAAATCGATTCTTTAAAATATTCGATTATAGATTTCTCTTCCAAAATATCTACTGTAAATTTTGAACTGACTATCAACCGATTACCTATCTTTTGGTATAAACACATAAAAATTCTTGGTCCCTATTTTACTAATAACTTAACCTTCAAATATAATTTTCAAGTGAAAAAAAAATTCATCCAGATGAAAATTAATGTTTTAAATGCTATTGCAGGAAACAGATGGGGAATAAAAACTCTCGAATCAATTACTTCAAATTGTGCAGTCCTTCATTACAATTAGTCTGAACTATGGATGTCATGTATTTACATCTGCTAGTTTATCAGGCCGAAAAATCTTGGATCCAACCTCTTTCTGTAAGACAAAACTATTTCTCTACAAGGTGTACATTAGAAACCTTGCACTTTCTACCAAATCCCCGTGTAATAGTTTGTGGGAAACAAAGCTATACAACCAAATCTCTGGTACTCTGCCTTTGAGAGCGAAAAAATGGCTCGAAGAAAATGGAATTCAATAATCAGATATTTTCCTATAGACCTCGGTCTATAGGAAAATATGAGAACTGATGAAACTGAGGAAAATATGAAACTGAGAGAAACTGAGGAGAAATATGACTGAGGAAAATATGAAACTGAGAGAGAGACAGAGAGAATTCCTTCAAATCCTGCCTCTGATAATATTAATTTAAACGTCTTACTAAAAAAATATTCTTTTCAGACTAAAAATCTTCCTACAAATGCTATTAAGGACCTCCTTGAACTGCAAAGTGCTTCTGACTGGTCCAACCACATATTTACTGATGAGTCTAAAATAGACAATAAACTTGGAACCGCTGTTTATAACAGCTGAAATAACTCCTTTGTCTCTGGGCAAATCAATAACTTCTGTTCTTACAGCAGAGGATTTTGCTTTATATCTGGAGGTGACAAAAGTTTGTATGTCTCCTTAAAACTTTGTCATATTATCAGCCTCGTTATCCTGTCTAAGCAGTTTGATAACTATCTCAACCTCTTCTCCAACCATACCATCATTCAACACATTGGATTATCTTTAGTAGATTCAACTAAGATTTGCGAAACTATGAAATTAGTTTGGATTCCAGGTTCTTCCGGAATTCCTGGGAACGAAAAAGTTGATGTTGCAAAATCGGCCATTAATAAAAATATTATTCTGTACTCGATTTCACCTGAAGCCCTTATTCATAATATAAGAAACATTTTTATCAATTAGAATAACAATGAATGAAATAAAAATAAATATGCCTCTAAATTTTCACACATGTCTTCTATCACGAAAATTCACCACAGTTGTATTAATTCACGCCTTGAAGAGGTGCGGCTAGATAGAGTTAGAACTAAATATTTTACGACAAATACTAAATTACATAAATTCAGACTTCCTTCCCCAGATAGATGCTCTTGTGGAGAAAGAGAAACCATGGATCAAATTATGCTATCGTGTCCTCGGTATGATCAAGCAAAAAATTTTTTAAAAGAAAAACTTGGTATCGGAGATCTTTCCTTCTCTTGGATCTTAGATTTGTCAACGAATCCTCGAGAAAAAATTGACAGCAACAATTTCTCTTTTGAAGCAAATTAATAGGCTCGAATTTTTTTCTCGTCTTTGTTTTTCCTGACAATCCAATTTCCCTTCATTTATGAATCAAACGCTTTGTTATCTTCATCGATGAAGTTTCATCGTATTGATTTTCATACAATTTTTCAAAATCATCAATCCATCAATTTTTTTTAGGTTTCAAATAAAAGTCCATCTTATATTCATTGCTAGCTATAGGCCTATGAGCATAAAGCTCGAGAAACAGTTTTTTTGTCGTAACCTAACCTAAATCTATTAATAATGAAATTTCAAAAAATTTAAAACATTCTTGTGCAACAGATGACATATAATCCTGCATGCTAAATTCTGAATTTGAGTTTTTGGAAGATTTTTTTTATCTGGCAACCTGTTTTATATTACGTCATAGATGTGGAGACATATAACAATTATACAGAAAATTCTATTAGGCAACCCTGGTATTTACATCATCGAGATACACCACAATGCGTCATCTTGGCAACATTTATTCGTCACTAAATAAAATTAAGAATTTTGCATGTTGGATTATACATCAAATGTGGTGCCCTTACTGATTTAAACTAAGCATAAAGTGACTGTTTTGTCTTGTCTTTTTCATTTTGCTTTTATTTCTGTTCTATTGACAACATGTTAATGTTTGGAATGAATGAAATTACGGCTTATGAAAAAGATGTTCTGGTCTTTATGTAAGAAATTGTTTTATCAGCAAACTGAACTTCGACACTATTCTCAGACATTCGATGGTGAACTTCGCCTTGTTTGCTGCCGCTCGAAGAATGCGATTTGATGTCAGGCACGAAATTTGTCCAAAAGTAAGATTTACAACACCGTTTTAATTCCATGTCTTAATTAATTATGTGTGATGCAGATGAAACATTATCTGACGTCCTGAATATTTTAAATTAATGGGAATTGTATTAAAGAGGCGAAATCATGATTACAACTAGAATGAAAGGAACAACAAATTTATAGTTAACGAAACTTGAGGCTCTAGGTGCTGGGAAAATGATAATAACTTGCCGAAGAATTTGAGGTGTGTAGATGCTGATGTAGAAACGTTTTCAAATGGCTCTTCACTTATCTCGAAAAATGAATGTGTGAAAAGTGCTCTTACCCAAATGGATTGGGTATTTGCATTTTACTTTGTAGTTTTACTTCATATATAAAATATAAATTTATTACTATGACCAGAGTTATAATCTTTTAAAATGTATATGAAACAAGGCAGAGAGCCGGCAAATACAGTATTCTAAGATGTATTTAATCAAAAATTATTAGGAATTCTCAATAAGATTCATTGCTTCATTTGGAAATTCCTGATTCAAAACAAATTTATGAAACATCGACCACAGCTTTTTACTAAGACCGATATTTGAAAGGGTTCAGTGGTGAGGGTGTCTTTCATATTATTGGAAACCAGTAAGTTCGAATCCCGTTAGCGGAAGATTCGTCGTGTCCATTTGAGGCGGCTAGGCCAAGTTCAGGAGGCCGCGGTCACAGTGTCCTCCAAGTGAAATAATACATCTGGGGAGGCACGTCAAGTAATGGGGGGGCAGCCCGGCTGCATCCGTTAACTGGTGGATCTTACTCAAGGCTAGAGACTGTGAAATATGCTGATGAAGCAACTCTGATGTTTGACACACGAGACTTTGATTCGTAAAAGGCAATTTTTGAGTACAAATATTGTTATGAATAGATGCATGGTGCTGTTTTCTATATTCCTGGGAATGTGAGTTCTATGGCGAACAATTTCTATATTTGTCTCTGCTGACAGTGACTTGTAATGCAATTTAATCTGTAGTTTAGGTACAAATAAATATCATGTACGAAACATGACCACAAATAACAACGCCATCATTTATTTAGTATATTTTTCTATCATTACATTTTTTAACTGATTGCGCTCATGAAGGAAGATTACGAGGTATTAATATAGAAGAAAAGTATCTTGAAAATTATCAAATTTATATAAGAAACTTTTCTATTTTATTAAATAACGAAAATAACAAAAATAAACTCCTTACTAATTTCGTTATTCCTTATAAATTCACTTACTGTTTATAAAACTTATTTTCCGATAAATTTTTTATAAAAATGCTTCACTGTGGTCTCATTATTTATTAATTTCATTTAAATTTTATATTATTTTAATGTATTTTCCCCATTTTGCTCAGAAAGTAATCTATTTTAACTTTTATAACAAATCAAATAATAATCAAACGAAGAATCTTTGTAAAGAAACAAATAAAAGATTTTAATGCACTGCAAATATCCGGGCAAATTGAGTCTTTTGAACTAAGGGTCGAATAGGAATTATTAACAATTCAAATTCAATGAAATGTCAAATCCAGTAAATTCAGAGGTATGAAAATCTAGAGCAAATGCACATCATAGATCATTAACTAGAAAAGGCTTATTTTTGGTGATGTTCATTTGTAATAAAGGATTTATTTTTTATTGGAAATTAATAAATTTTGAATAATTTGAAAAGTTTTTACACTTAGAACTTTATAGAAATATATTTATAATTATTAAATGTCGAAATTTACACAAATTTTTTAAAAATGTTTTATAACTACAATTTATTTAAAATTTTTATAGTAAACTTAGAAAATTACAAGAAAATTTCCTATATTTTTAGAAAAATGTGTAAGTTTTAAATAATTTATGACTTGCGGTCAAATTTTTTTCTATAGAATATTTTGGAAATATCCTTGTTTTCCACTTTAAAATATCTATACATTTTTTTGTTTGTGTTTCCATGAAACGATTAACGAAACATCATTTAACGAAAATATTTTGTGTAAATATCATTTAGCTTTGAATAATTATGAATTAATTTAATTTATTTATCACTATTGAAATAACCTTAGAAATTTATTTAAAGATATTAATTGCGTATATAGTTGTTAATAGCAAAACTATACTAACCTTATTCTAGAATTTCATTACTTAGGAAATTTACCATCTTTTAAACTATGAAATTTTATTCCTCATTCATTACTGAACTCATTTCATATCACCCCCGCAGATCGATTGAAATCACTTCCCGTTTTTTCACAATGAATAAAAATAAGTTAAAATCTAAGAACAGAAGAACTATTGATTTAATCTAAGGGCTATTACTGCTAATTTTGAGGTTAATGCGAGCATAGATGAAGCATAATAATCCCCAAATTTGAATTCCTGCCTATAGTGTAGTAATTAAGTTTGATGGTTATTTTGCTAATCATCAGGTTTTATTGTATAACAATTAATTAAAATACGAGGATCATAAAGTGGAAATCGTACTGTTGAAAAAACATAGAAACAATATTTACTGCAAAAATACACAATTTTCTCGTAATGCTATGAAAATATGTGAGCAATGTTGTGAATATTGCATGTTTTCCGAATGACCTTGCATTAGAATCGGCATCTGAAGCTTGTGAAGGAATGTTCTTGTGAGCTTGATATGATATTGCAAATAAAAAAATTCGATATTTATAATTGAAAAGGTATGTTTTTAAAGCTAATTTTGAAATAGAAAAAAGTAAATGATAACTTTAATTGTTTTTTCATTAAAAAATGAAAACAATAATTGTTTTTATTCACGAATTTTATATGTATTGCATGTTTTTTATACAATGCATACTAAATTATTCGGTCTAATAGTACTACGAAGAGAAATTGGTAAGGAAATATTTTAATATCTAACAATTTTTTTTTTCTTTTTTCTTTTTTTTTATATTTTATTTTAGAAACTATTTAACCAGTTCCTCCCTACCTTTAGATGTTCAGACATAATAACCGAGAAGGTGATGTTGGAGCTTTGACCTCCGGGAACATAATCGATACAATTTCTTACTTCAACTAATAATTTAATTAATCTCCAAATAATTCAACAATTTACTTCAAAGAAGAAGTGAGTGGAAATTTTTTCAAGAATCATTTTCACTTGTTATTGAATCAAATGTATCGATCTATAAAAACAAATCTTATTTAAAATTATATAATGAACATGTATGTTGTTGTTGTGGTATCCAATTCTTCAGGATCTAGCGGCAGCTAGATCAAATCCATGATTCCATGCACCCTAGCAAAGTCAAGCATCAGGAGAGGGCTTGTATGTATGCCACCGAAACGAAGATCATTTAGGAGCAATTACTCTTAAGTATTGCGTTTATTATTCTTCCAGTTTTAACAATATTTTAAATTTTTAAAACCAAATTAACTCATTATTAAATCTGTTTATTATTGTCTAACTGAATTTCAAGTCATTTTTGTATTTTCTTATGAAATACAAATAGCTTTTCAATGCGTTCTTAAAAATCTAATTACAAAACAGCAAATATCGAATCTTATCGCAATCTGATTTCAGGTTTTCCAGAAGAAATCAAAGACCGAGGAGACTGTGTCAGCAACAAATCAGATACAGAAACGTTTCTGTTTATTGTAAAAAATAAACATACATAGGAAATAAAAACCAAGCAGACAAGTTTGAGATATTTTATTCCGTGTTCTGTTTCAATTTCGATGAAATTGGTGACGTCATCATATTTGCTTCTTAATCCATTTTAGCCGAAAATAAAAAATTCACAACTGTTCCATCGGGGGCTGGAAATAAATCCTCGCAGCTGATTCCGTGAGAAATGGGCATTTTCCTCTCAAATTGGATGACATATCGAATCTCTCATGTTTTGTAACCTGTCCTCGGACTGTGATGTATGGACACACAATGCCCAAAGCCACTGGATTAGAACAACAGGAGCACGTGATCCGATTACGTCACGGGAAGTTCCTCACTGGAAGTCCGCACAAGTGTGCCGCCATCTTTGTCCACTGAAAGACCATTTAATTTTTCAGAATAACATTTAGTGATATCATCCGCTCGATATTCTTCGCAATTTTATACGTATTTAACTACATTTTTCTGCCAAGATTAAATTAGCTCAGTAATTAATTTAAGTTATCTCTACACGAATAAAAAAGAAACATATTTTTACCATATTATTTATTTAAAAATAAGATGAAAAGAATACTATAAATTTATGAACTCACGTTCAAAATCTTAATTTTATGATTCTAATTAGTATAATAAATAATTAACACCTTTTTTCCATTCTGATTAAAGAAAGAAAATAATAATGAAGATGGGCGAGATGAACTTTTAATATTGCGATTGGGCCAAAGTTAAAAACACAATTTTCAATTTATTGAATTCATAAATGTTTTCTCAATTTTACTTTTTGTATTGTTAACGGGTGTAAGAGCTTTGACTAAGCAGAAACTTTACTTCTTAGTACATTTGATGCTCATTCCTCCCCCTCCCCAATCTCAGTACAAATTATTTATGTTGTAAATGTGGTGCAGAAATGAAACTTGTTGATAGAATAGATGTTAGTGATAAGTGTGAATGGAGATGTTACGTAAATGATGTTAAGAATAAGCATGATGTGAAAAGAAGCGTACGAAAGGGTTACTGATTTTCCCAGGGACAGTTGCCCGCGAGTGTGTTGTTGCAAATGTTGTATATGTGGTTGAAAGAGTATTCTAATAAAGTTGTATGTGATGAGTTCAATGTATAGTGTCATGCGGTGGTTGATCGCAAAATGTTTTGTCTTGAAGTGTTTGTAGAAGTATGCCTGAAAACGAATGAAATGATCGGAGGACATGATGGGACTGTAGAAACTGATGAAAGTTAATTTCCAAAGCGATAGTTTAATAGAGGAGAGAAAGTTGATGGAGGGAGAGAAAGTGGGCGTTTGGAGGCGTTAAAAGAGAATCTGGAAATTTTTTTTAACGAAAGTAGTTGCATGTAGATCGAAAGAAGTGTTTTTGCGAAATGTTATGCATGGTAGCGTATTTATTTCTGAATGCTGGAATGCATACGATTGTTTATCGGAAGAAAATCCTTCCGGCATATAAAAGTCTTCCTTTCAAGGACCCTGGCGCTCATGCCATCGAAAGGACGCGGTGAAAAGAAGTTACTCGGAAGACACTCTACATCCACTGACATATTTCAGCATTTTAATCATGATTTTTTTCAAAGTGTATCCTTCACAAAATCAAGATGTGACCGAAGAAAAATGAAGATGAGAATTTTACTTAGATTATTTTCTGCATAATTCCTAGAATTGTATTTTAAGTATTTAAATTTCCAATAATAAACGAAACTACAGAGTTGTTATATATTTTTTAATTTATTCCAGATTTGTTCCCTTAATTTAATAGTTATCGCAGAAATTGTTTAATTTAAGAAATTGTATGAAATGTTATTTTTTGTTACAAACTGTAATATTCCCATAAATTAAAATGTAATTTTTAATGTAAATGTTCGACGTAATGTATCAAGATAGTTAAACAAAATCGGAAAACATTATTTTCAGAGAGATCTTAAAATTATTTTTATTCTACTTATAAAATAAATCTTAAATATACTAATAAATTATAGAATTATCCTTATAAAATATTTTCCGTATTTAGTTACTTTCATTGTTAAATCTGGCTATTTCAAAAATATTCTTCCATGAATTATATTTAAAACCATTGGAATTTTAAAAATGTATCCATTAAATGTGCTGAGATGATTTAGTTTTACGGTAAGAGAGATGACACTAATTGACAATATTCGATTCTGATTTCAGAATAATAATAGGATACTAAATGCTTAGTTGCACTGTCACAATGACAGCAGATAAGATTGGCTACTAAAAAACATATAAGGAGGCTGATGCAATATTTAACAGTTTATTTTTCTGATGCTTAAATTTTATTCAAGGCTTATAATTCAAATGTATTTTAATATAATATTCTGATATATAAATTAATAACCAACTTAAATTAATTTTTTACTGCTAAATTTATTCATTTATTTGTTATGTTGCTACAGTAATATATTTTTATTGTAAACATTAAATAAATAATATTATTAAAACATGAATAAAACTGGATTTGATTGACTTTCGGTGTTAGTTTTATTAACGTTGCAGTTAATCATTTCAATGCTGCTAATGTAACGCATGAAATATAGTGTTTAACCAGTCATCATCAATTTTACTGTCATATTTTACCAAAATTGGGAATATTATATAGAAGTGTTAAGCACTAAATATTTAAGTATATTAAAGTGGTTTATAATTTTTTGTTATATGTTTAATTAGATTTTAAAATAATGATACACAATTTTATTAAATATTTTATTAAGATTTTTGGCGTTTACTCATTTATCTTAAATGTCACTCATTATAAACTTGAAAGCATAAATTTACTTTAAACGGAAGAAACAATAAAAAATATTTTGCGAAATGAAATTAATCTTTCTCCTCTAAGACAAAATAATTTTCTTACTTATTTGTTGTAAAATTTAGGGATAATACATTTTTAGAAAAAATAAACAAATATTAAAATATTACAAAAAATGTTACAAGAAAAATAATTTTTAAATCCTTTGACATTTTAAAAACATGCCAGAAATAATGTGTATATATATATATATATATATATATATATATATATATATATATATATATATATATATATATATATATATATATATATATATATATATATATATATATATATATATATATATATATATATATATATTATATATATATATATATATATATATATATATATATATATATATATATATATATAAATATATATATATATATATATATATATATATATATATATATATATATATATATATATATATATATATATATATATATATATATATATATATATATATATATATATATATATATATATATATATATATATATATATATATATATATATATATATATATATATATATATATATATATATATATATATATATATATATGTGTGTGTGTGTGTGTGTGTGTGTGTGTGTGTGTGTGTAAAATGCTATTTTTTTTAATGTCAATATACCGTAGGGAACTCTGATATGATAATTTAACGGACATATTTAATACTGTTAGTTAATAAAATGCCATCGTATACACATAATTAGTTTAGAAATTAAAGTTAACTACTAAATTATGACTACATTGAATTAATTTTTGTGTTAAATGATTAAAAAATAATTAAACTAATATTGTTAGAATTAATTAATTTTTATATTTGATAATAGGACGGTATAAATAATTTCTACAGTTATAAGTGTAGTCCCATATTATAAATTATAGCTAAATGTTATAATAGAAAAATGTTTCATAAATTTCACTAAGGAATTTTATGTTGATCTACATGTATATAATTCTAAAATTATTAACCAAGATTTCGAATGCATGTATTCAAAAATCATAAATGTTATTACTTACCCAATATAATATTTCGCTTATAGAAAGATTCTTTTGTATGTTTTCCAGACTATGAATTTCAGCAGGGAATCATGTACAAATAGCTTGTGATTTATCTTAATTGTATTTTAGAACTACCGCATTAATATCTTATGATTATTTCGATTTAAATTTTTTTTAGAAAAATTTGTCACTCGTTTAATTTTTCTTCATCTACAAATTTTATATTATTTTCTGCTAAAACTAAATAATGTATGTATTCCATTACAGATTAATGATTAGTTCATGAGAGTAATTTAAATCTGCTAGATTTTTTGTTGCTAAATAGAGTTGCATATCAAAAAGTGCAAAAGCTCCCAGAAACCTACTGAAAAATAATATTTTAAAATGGTATAAAGGGTAATATTTCTGCTACAGTTGTTGATAGAAGAATCACTTGAACTCGAGAATATAAATTATGAAATAATTCACAACGCAATACATTTTATTGCTGTGTTAATGTTTATTTCAAGTGTTTTATAAAGATGATTGGGGAGAATCACTAAGTTCTGAATATGTATAAGGTAAACTGAATTTTGCTTACTATGTTCTCCAGTAAGATATTCTTAACAAAAATGCTAAGAAAAAGGTTCAAATAAATGGTGAATGAATTAAAGCCTAATTTATAAGATTATTAATTTTACTATATCAAACTAGAAATATATAACTTAATGTGTTACCACAATGTAGATTCATGGACCTCCTTGATGGCCCCAATTCTGGAGAAAGGATGGCGTCCACTTCGCTGTGACTGCTGCTCGCGCTGCAATTCAACTTAGAAAGACTATACACAGTTCCTCTGTAATATAATTTGTTCTGCAATTCTCTATTTGTTTCAGCTATTAATTTTAAGATTGTTCAGTTAACATGTTACGAATAAACATTTAATTCGTTACAAAGGTATTTTCTGATCCCGTTCCAAATGGATTGTTCCTTTTATTTAATTGATTATCTAAAAATTTCAACTCTTTCATTTTTGATTTCTTATCATAAAAATAAGTCATTTTCTTGATATAGATCTTAAATCTTTCAGATTCATCAAGGAGTTAGTAATTTTTTCATTCCTGTCCACTTATAATTTAATGGAACTTGCCCCTCAGATTGTCATAACTTTAATTACCAAGTGTATAAGCTTTAATTTTGTATAGATGAGAAAATTAAAAAAAATAAAAATCTAAAAAGTTATATTAATAGATTAGTTTATTTTCTAAATTCTTAGAACAAAAAGGATTAGATTGTAAAATCTGGGAAAAGCTATATTCATTGTAAATTAAAATTTATATTTTTTTTTCAGAAATTTTACAATTAAATATTATGATATTATATTACTAAATATAATAGAAAAGAATTAGATCGCATGAATTTAAATTTTTTAAATGTACACATTATCATTTTAATATAATCTACAAAATATCATTTATTGCTTACATCCGAAACATTTTGCTTGAAAAAAAATAATTTCATAATTTTGGTTCATCAGCTTCAGAATTGAATCTTAAATGAATGAATCGTGACTACAAATTATTACCTTAGAATTCAGGGTGTTTAATTATTTTAATTTTCAAATTTGTATTTTCACATACATCTCCTCTTTAAAAATTGGCTATTATTATTTGCTAAAAATAATTTATAGATATTTCGTTGTGTTTTTAAATAATTAACTTATAGAGTGCAAAAAGAACTTTAGGAGGTTAAAACTATAGTAGAATTCGTAAAAAAAAGTTTAGTCTTCTCAATTCATTTTGTTGAGGAGACGAAATTTACGTGTTCAAATACAATTCACGAAAGGTACTTGCAAAATGTTGATTGTAAGGTGGGATAAGCATTGAAATTTTTGTAAAAATAGTTGTGTTACAAGAATTATTTCCAATTGAGCAATATCATTACAAAATCATTTAAATCGCGTGAATATTTATTGTTGATGGGTTAATCTATGTATTGTATTTTTATCTGTAGAATCATTTAGTTATGAATATTTATAAAGTAAACCAAATTCTCCTCTTCATATGTTCAGTTACTGATAAAACACAGAAGCTGATGATCTTGATGCCAGTTTTATATGATAAAAAATAATCTTTCAAATTAAATAATTTTTAAACACAGCACTAAAAAAATTATTTTTAAAATTAATCATTATAAAAACCCATTCAGTTCTTAACAATGAATTTCGTTTAAAAATTTTTTTCATGTAAGGAAATTTTGAAAAATAAAACTGCCTAATTTACATCACTGTATCATGTTTATCTATTACTAAAATACTTTTTGCAAATGAATTTAAAATATTGTTTTTAATTTATATAAAAAAATATGTTTACTTATTTACAGCATTTTCTCTTTTTAAATTTTTAATAAATTAGAGGGTTGAAGATAAATTAAATTTTTTGCTACTGTTACATTGTATTAATTTACAAAGTTACAAAATTTTGGTTTTTATTTGCATAAAAATTAGCGATAATCAAATGATTCTAAATGTCTTAAATTAATAATTTTAGCAGTATGCATTTCATCTACAAGAATTTTTATTTTTTATTTCTTTAGCATTTCTTTAGGATACTTATTTTTCCTTTTCGAAGAAGAGGTACGAAGGTACCTCTTCTTTTCATCTAAGAATTTGTGTTCTTTGATTCAGAAACTATAAGTAATAAATATTTGAACCAAAAGTCTGTTTTCACTGATACGATGCAAAACTTGTGCAATTTAAGTAATTGAAGATACCGAATATATAAAAAATGAATAATTTAAGGGAAACATTTATGTAGTGAATATGCTGTTATTAATTTATAAACAGTCTTTTAATTATTTTACGTAGATTTTTTTTAACATTTTGTATAAATGCGTACATAAATATAAATTATGCATTTTAGCTCTAAAGAATCAAAACATTTTATTTTATGTACATATATTTATGTACGATGTACTATAGTACATTAACAGTAAACTGAAATATAATTTACATTAAAATAAATTATTAAGACTAATGGTTGAGACAAAAGTAGGTTTATATATTATTGCATTTATCAATATTCACATATAAAAGTGTTTTATTTCTGCAATTGTGAAATTAGTATTCAGCTAAAAAATATTGAAATAATTTTTCAATGAGTAAATATTACTCATTGAAAAATGTATGTACAAGTATGTACAATAAATTTATGATCTATCTAACAATTATATTAATAAAACGTAATTTTCCATACAAAAAATTAAAAAAAAAGTTTAAATAAAAAATTTAACCACACAATTTTATCCCATCTAAAATTTGTTTTTGATATCATCAATTAAAATGATAAAAACCAGTAGATTTCTCACATGTATAGAAATATTAATTTAGAAGAAAATTTGAAGTGCAAAAGCTTTGATTTCAATTAAACAGGAACATAATCAAAAATATCTGAAAATATTAAATAATTTATATAATCTTAAATGTAAAAATGGCAAGTTTTCAGTTTGCAATTGTTAATATAATTTAATGCAGTGGATATGAATACTGTTTGCTTAACTTTTTTGTAGCCCCCAAGGTATCAGTTTTAGAGGAAATCTTAAATGAGTGAATAACGCTACAGTTTCAGCAGAGATTTTTTGAAACAAAAATATATATAAAATCTAAATATCAATTGTTTACACTATTATTATTTAGAATAATTTCTGCAAAAGCAGAGCTCTATCGGTCATTTAGTGGTTGGGCAACCACTTATTGAAAGCATTCGGTTCACATACGGAATGACATCTGCAAAATACCATCAGAGTTGGTTTCGGTGATACCGTTCAAATAAATGCCGCACCACTTTTTTGCCAGGTTTATTTTATCTATGCAATTTCAACCAAAACTAGAAAGTAATTGACGAAGTTATCAATAAATCTTTGCCTTAACTTAGAATGTCATTTTCTGACAATCGAGGACAACTCAGAAAGAACTTGACAATTCGTAAAAAAGTGAACTATAAACGACTGCGATGAAGACGAAAGCGATTTTGAATCTTTTGAACCTAGAGAAAGCTCGTGAATTGCCACACTAAGGAAGATAATAATCATACACTTTGAAAAATTTCTATGTGTAATAATGTTCGTAAAATAAATGTTCGCATACTTATTTTTAAATCAGATTCCAAGTAGTTTAGCGAGATTAAAATTAGCTCCCAAGCCGCGCGTTTCTTTTAAAAAAGTAATTGAAAGTTATTTCGTAAAGTTTAAAGTACTTGTAACGTCTTATTTTATGGGGTCCTTATCCACCACATAAAAATACTTTTTGATTGTGTTGGAAAAATTATTTTTATTGCTTCTAATGAAGTTTTGAACTATTTTTTCACGCAATTCCTATTTGCCGCACAAAAGCAGGTTTAATTGCCTATCGAAATAGTAATTCTTAAATTAGTTGCGTTTAGTCATTTTGTGTTATTTTATATGACTTTAAACAATAAATCAACAAATTTATATTATTTTTCAACTACAACTGCTTTTCTTGTTTATAAAATAAATATATAATTCCTTACTTTTCAACTACTTTATTCAGCATTTTCTCTTTACTTTAGCAGAGTCATCAAGTAAGGCTTTGTGAAACATTTTTGCTGGCAATGAGACACTCAACATAAATGCATTCGCCGTAAATGCTCCATTCTTATCGCTCGCGTGTAAAATATAATCCTGTTTGGCAACGCTTGTCTGCAAAAAACTTCTTCGTCCATTATGTTGAATAATATCTGCCTCCGTAATTAGATGCTTTCGAACAGAATTAACACATAAAACAATTAATTTGCGCAAAACGAGTGATCGAACAACAACGAATCATGACTTTCTCCCCCTTTTAACCTTAGTTAATTAAATGTTTCGATTTGCTCTAATTGATTTCGTTGTAAAGGTGATTTGAAACAGACGAGTTGAAGGAAATTAAATTTTACCTTCCAATGGAAAGATTACAAATTACTGTTGCTCTACTCCCCGTACGGTGTCTGCAATCGACCCTTTTCAGATATTGCAATCAAACTATTAAATATACAAATATCGTTTCCTTCCTGAAAGTGTGAACGATTTCACCAAGTAATGTTAAAGAGATTAATGAGCAATCCTATGAAGATGTGGTTATGTATAGGCTGTATATAAAGTTATTATGATCAAACCTAAAAACATTTTATAAAAGTTAAGAAATAAACACATATGAGAGTAGATAAGCAAACTTTGCATTTGTCAATGTATTACTGAATGGTGAATTTAAAAAGTATTTCATTATTGAATAACTTCGGTTGAATCCTTTTTGGACCCAACCCGTCGCCAAGGCGGATGCATATCATTAGATTGCAACGCCAAACTGGATTCCTTAATATAATAAATTTCGAACTGCGTGTTTATTGGTTGTGATTGCATAGCAACCTATCATTCTATATTTATGATAAACAAATAAAAAAAGGAGATGATCTTTAAAATAAATACGCAGGTGGAAAAACATTTTCCCAAAATAATTTAAAACAAATTTTTAAAGAAAAAATTTAAATCAATAGAAACTAAAATAATTCCTGGAAATTTAAATAAAAATAATAGTGTCCTTATGTTTATGTGCCAAATATTTTATGTATAATTAGATTTATGAAGTATAAGAAACATTTACTAATTTAAACATGTTATAACAAGCATTATATTATTTATTTTTTTATTCAAAGTGATTGTTCAGAGTAAAAACCAATACAAAACCTAAGCTTTATGTTAATCTATTAAAATAATATAAGAAGTCGTATTCTTTTTTAAAGTATGATTTTGAGAGAGCGTAAGAATTCCCTGAATGGATTCGAATAGTATTGTTTTGTTCAAATTTACTGTCTTTACTGTTCAAATTATCAATTTTAAAATTGAAATAAAGTTGGAAAATTAAGAATTGCTTATGTTAGTGTGCTGCAAATAAGTATTATAGAAAAAAGTGAATTTTAGAAATTGAATTATAAAAAATGATGTTATTCGAGTTATTTATTTAGCTTTATTTCCTTATCAATTGAACTGAAACGTCATAAGAAACGATCAAATAGACCAATATTGTCAATCATTGCCAGATATAAGTAATATTGCTTTCTCCAGCTTTATATATTTGTATTTTACAGTATAAATTCTCCTAAATTAAGTAAAAAAAGAAAAAACTCTTGGATTTTGTTTTAAATCATAGGTGTAATATATTAAACGAAATATTTAAAAATCACAGTACTAAAACTCACGTGAAATAGCGTTCTCAGCGTTGGCGAAAAATTTTGTCCCTATTTTTTTTCTGCCTTAAGCAAGCAGTGGGCAAAAATATATTTTATACTATAAGGCAAACTGATAAAATTTGCTCCGTATTGGTAGTTTTGTGAGTGAATATTATATGATAATCGCATTTTTTGTTGACATCTATTACTTAGGGAAGCGTTTTGGCAATACTTGCAATGGATGCTTGACGCATGAATGAATTGAAAGCGAAGCGCAACTGAAACGCGATTTCTTATTGCTCATAGACAGGTAGCAGGTTTATCGACAGGGTAGCGCTTTCATCCTGATTCAAATCATGAGTCCAGAAACATAAATGGTTCAGTTTTACTTAAATGAAAATCAGATATTGATTTGAATGCATCAAGAGATCTTTGTGAAGCTGCTGTGGGAGCAGAGCAGGGCCAGTGCTCAGTTCACCTGTTCGAGTTCTGCACTGCTGTTTGTAATGGCTGGTAACACACTTTAAATCCCAAATACTAGTTGCAATAGTTATCATATGAAACAGTGAGAGTATGCTGACTAATAAGAGGATTATATTACTGAAAGGGAATTTATAAAACAAATGATGCCAGTTACTAATTAAAGAACAGGAAATTATGTATGTGTAACCAATTATGATATACAATATTAGTTACAAATTGACACTACTATATTTATTTTTTGTTTTTATAAATAAAAACATTTATTTAAATAAGCAAAAGTTTCTAACTCAATTGAATCATATTCTTAAAAATGCCGACAAAGGATTTAAGGTGATCTTTAAAGCTTGGATTTTAAACTACTTGAACATTTCATTAAGCTAAATAAACGCCTAGGATTCAATGAAATTAAATGCTTATACAGTATTTGATATTAATTAATAACTATCCCTTATATGCTGCTGTTTCTTATCTCCCATCTTGCCTGTCCAGACCTGATCAATGAAGCCGTTGACTGTAATGAAGGGAGGGTGTGGACAGTTATGGATATACTTCCAGTCCAGTCCATGCAAACAGTGATGCAGGCGAGCCCTCGACTGTACCTTAAGATTAACAAGTTTGTAACTCTCAATCACCAAGCGTCTCGTCATGTTGAACAACGGTCAACTGGCGAAATCACACTTGAGCTGGCACCATCCTTTCCACACCCACGCAACATAAGCGGAAGGACTTTGGGCGTCGCAGATTAATCCACGGAGCTCCAGCAACCCTGTGAGGGTGACTGTGGTCACCCTCCCGAACCCTGCCCATGACAAGATTATGCTTTACTTTGGGGGTGTTATTGGGATGCGGTGGGAAGCTGCAGAGCCCCTGGATCCCAGTAAAAATGGGGTAATCACTATTCTTGCTGGCAAGAGAGAAAACTGCACTGGGTAAAGAGAGACCTCCTCCTACTACTAGAATATGTGAGAATTTAAAAGTGCCCCCTGGCAAATGGGATATATGTGTTGACCAGTCTGTCACAAGGGAGAGACTGGAAAAGTCTTGGTTTTTATCTTCACACCGGTGGTGAGCTTACTATCAACCATTCTTCTTCATTTTGTGGCTTCTGTCTCGCAAGAATAATTCGAAATATGTGACCTTTGAAGTAAAAGAGGTGCAGCGTGGTTTCTTCGTGCTCTTGCAAGTGAATTGGACACTTCATTTCTGTAGAAATTAATATAGGATGCTATCCTCTGAAAAAGCATTTTGCGCTGATGAAAGTTGATGTACATTATTTAAGTAAATTAAAGGAACATCTGTCTTGCAATGAATGAAACACATTTGGCATTTCTTGAACTCCTTGCATATTTTATTTTAAATATCAATTCTATTTAATGCCGAATTGACAACTGAACGGTTAACAATTTCGTTTTTGGTTCAACAGTTCGTGCGTTTGAATCCCACCTTAGGGTGGTATGTTGTTAATGGTTCGGTATCCATTTGAACTGTAGTTTTCGGTCTAACTAGCCCTTGTGTGTAAAATTGGTCTTTGAGAGGCATTACAAACCAAAATATCTGTTTAATTAAGAATTATTAATTCATCAATAGGTACTGATACTCACTGATATTTCTTGACTAATATATATTGTAATCTTTACATAGAAATAAGCTATCCCATTTCAGATATAGACAATCAAAAATAAAAACATATAAATGCGTCTATTGAAGTACTAAAACAATTCATTTAATAAAATTTTTACTCTTTTCTGGTTTGGCATGAGTGCTGATGAAAATACCGATGTTTGAACTTTCAAGTCAGTTTTTGTGGGATGTTTTTGTGATGTTCAATCCAATCGAAACATGACGGATGAAGTTATCAGTGTAAAAGAAATGGTTTGTAGAACAGCAGAAAAAACAAATTGAAAGAAGTATGATCAAATGCTACTTTAAATTGGTCAGGGGGTGATTTAAATTCTTCAAAATTTCATTTATTAATAGAATTTTAAATTAATAAGTGCAACATTTGTAAGCAAATACTTTTGAATTTTAAGCCTATAGCCTTGATTAAAGCAACTTTGAAATTTTTTTCATTTATAATGACGTTTAGACATAAACTATCAACTGCTTATTTTGCCCTCAATATTCAGCCAAAAACTTATCGAAAGTAATGTTATTTTGTCAAAATGAAAAAAAAATGTATACAATGAAGCTATCAAATCTGGAGAGCGAATACAAAAGAGGAAACCCTCTCGTGACCAAAGATGGACATCCGAGTGCCGTTGAGAGTTAGAAGGAGGCATTTCAATGTCATCTCACGTCTTTCCCCCTGGAAGTCACGTAAGACTGCTGCGGCAGGTGGCGGTGGCGTGGGCGGGGAAGTGAAGGGGATTTTTGCTGCTGTTCCTGTAAGGCACATGATATGTTCAAATAAATAGCGTTTTGTTCCGGAAAATACGGAAGCAAATAGAAGAACCTTCTTCACATTCCTCTCATTCTTCAGGACATGGACGAGTGTTACTAATAGGAAAAGGAAACCGTTCTATTTACAGAAGCTCCTTTTATTCGAGTTATTGCCATCTTTGGAATGGCCCTTCCTCTGCACAGAGGGTGACCGCAAATCTCCTTCGCACAAATTCTTCTCGACCCTCTAGATCCACTTTCAAGATTCTTTTCGCCCAACTTCTTCAGGACAATGCTGTATACCTTTTTATATTGTAAAATGTTGAAAAACTAAACTAAATCCAAAAATTAATTTCAGAAATCATTTGGAAGACTAATAAAGTATTTTTTATAAACTTCATAATTTGCGATGATAACTATTCACAATGCTTACAGTAAATAATTTTTTTGTAAATAATATTTTTCCCCGTACAGTATTGTTTGTAAAGTATATTTGTTAATGTAAAGATGGTCTACTCCCTCTTTCGAATCGCTCTCCGTGAGGACAATTACTGTTTTCGGTCGTCTTCATTTGTCGATGAAAATTGCCGTCACTTTCCGACTCTTGTGGTTGAAAGTGCGCATCGCTCATATTAAAATCATGGCACGGAAGTCTTCTCTTTATTCTGCAAGACTCCTTATCGGAAGGTGGTGTGTTCGAATACCAACCCCCATTAAAGTTCCGTCGAGTTTGCTCATGGTGGCTGAGGCACGTTAAATATGTCCTGGTCGCCATGTCCTCCAAGTGAACCTCTGAGAGTGTCAGGTCTGTACCAGGCCAATTTATTGTTTGTCCCTTCTTCTAAATTTCAATGACCCGCTGATTATCAGGATCGCGATTAGCACACAGTGGGTGCCCTACTTAAATAGGTGCCATCCCTTCCACCTCTGGTACAGCTGGATCATGACAACCTTAGTAGCCGGTCGTTACATGTCAAAAACGATTCCTTACGAAACGCCTTATTCGAATACTAAGACATGTGAATTATCCATTTTCTTATAATTAAGCGAGAGATTCCAAAAGAATCAAGAATTTAATTATAAATAAGATATTTAATCATAGAAATAAAATGCTGGCTTCCCATTGAGGATATCAGAACAAGAAGGCCTTTCAATGCCGAATGCATGCATTCCGTTTTCAGAGGATTCATCATAGGTGATGTGTCTTATTCACGTGTTGCAAGGAGGAAACCTGGAATACTTCAAAGTAGAGCAGATTATCTCTCATGCAGAAGTGTAAAATATTCTGGAATTTTACTCTGAAAGTTTGAGAATAAACCGGAAATATTGAAAATTTTGAAGGAATAAATTCACCTCATCCTCTATTGTTTTGTCTTACATACGTGAAGTGAAGTAAACAAAGTAAGTACGATGCAATAAATGCCTTGTCAATTCTAAATTTTTGAATCAAATTTAATATAAAACTTCACACTGAGAGAAACAAAAATACTCGTTAAAATCGAAAATATTTGTTTAATATTTTACAAAAAATCAAAGAAATGAAAATATGTATATTTGCTTCAATTGTCAAAATAAAAATTGATATTTCCATACTTCTTTCGCTAATAAATTCACACTTAGAAGGGAAGAAAAACAATTTCTCTCCCACCATAAGTTTTGATATTATTTTAAATTATTCATTATCTGAAAATTATATTAATTCCCTGGATAGCTTTGTATATATAGCATATATATATGCTTTCTGTAGCCATAGTTGGTAGTCGAAAGCATAATACATATATAAATAATATATGGATGCAGGGAACCGAGGATTCTACTGCTTTTGTTGAGCAAGAGTCTTAAACTCTTACCCACAGACAAATAGGCTCAATTATTTAGTCATTTACTGTAAAGGATTCTTTTCGCGTTACGCAGAGAAGAGTCATGCTGTGACACGAGAGATCCCTTTTTAGCAAGGCCATTAGCCTGCTCATTTTTACAGATGTCAGGATGGTCAGAAATCCATAGAAGGACTAAACTTTTCCTCTATATTTAATAGGGATATTTGATAATTTATGGGCGAAATATATGAATGAATATTTTCAGAATTGACCAGAAACAAAATGCCATGTTCAGAACAAATTTTTCGATATTAAATAATATTGCTGCTCTTTCGCAATACTTCCTAGTATTTTCACAATACTTCCTAATATGCTAACAAATTTGGAAACCATTTGAACAAGCTGCAGCACCAATGCTCTTAAGAACATCTTCTGCTGAGCCATCTCAGTTAGCTGAGGAAAAGTATTAATTTATTCTACATCGTACTGTAATGGGTTTCCTTGACGTGTGAAAGCATTTAAACACTATACGTTAAACTACCCAATGCCCATAAAAATTGAAATCGAGTTCCATAAGCAATTGTTTGTATTTAATTTAAATATGAGAACTTTTCGTTTCATGGCAGAATCGTTAGCGTCTTCATATTTAAATAGTAAAACTCCTGATTTTAGCACTCGCTTAGGTTGCGTCTCGTGGTTCTGCAATTTTACAATATTTCAAGATTTCCAACAAGTCATTCAGTGGATGCAAATGTTACCGCAAGGAAATAAGGAGGCTAAATATAAAATCAATTCTAATTATTATTATTCTTTAATTCGCGTTAAATTATTCCATAATGGTATTTTGATAATTCTGTAAATCAATAACCACACTAGTGATTCCGCCTTAGGGTTTAGAATAATAGCCCACACAAAGCGTCTCGTCAGTTTGAACCATGATCCGGTGACTAGACACACCTGAGCTGACACCTCTTCACATCTAAACCCCCAAATAGAAAGACTTCAAACGCCACAGGTGAACATCCAATCTACGGGGCTCCAGTAGATCAGAGGGGAAAAAGTGATCACCCTCCCTATCATACTCGCAACAAATGGTGCTTCACTTTGGTGATTATAAGGCTACTGAGCCCCTGGAGCTCATTCCATCAACAAGCTACAACCGAATATCTGCAGACGGGTATTTTGTTTCTGCTTTTATCATGTATAACTCTCGGTGCGTGCATAGAATTTTTCCAGTAATTTTTTTTCATTTCAAGGGCATTTCAACCATGCCCTATATAACGTGTCCTTGATGCTTTAGAGAGGGTGATAGGTCTTTGTTAAGTTGGGATTGAAACTCACTACCTTCCCATAAAAGAGAACGACAGCCTCTCTAAATAGGTCACCGTGGTCTTGGGATGAGCAGTTTAAATCTTCGTGGTTTTTCAGTACATTTTCATGTAGACGAATCCATTAGATGGCCCACTTCATTTAATTGAGTCGTAGAAAGGAGCAAATCTTGCAGGAAGGATCTATTCCTTTCAACAATGCATAGATCCTGAAAACATAAAATCCGATCCACAGGTTATTCAGTACTTGATGTACACAGTGTCACCGAATGCCAAGTACAAACTTCGAGGGGAGGTGGAGAACATCGTGAGGAGCCATAATTACATAGGAAAGCATCGTGTCACTTCATAAATAAATCGTTGGAAACTTGAGGAAGCATTACAAAGACCAAATTGCATGCGCAGACTTTCAAAAAGACCAAAAGGAGTGCAAATAGCAGTCTTAAGTACATCTGCTGGATTAATTGGAATTTGATGATATGCCTTGACGAAATCAACGTGACTGAATACTTGTTTGTCATGCAAATCTGAACTAAAATCAGTTATGCAAGGAATTGGATAATGCTCCTTAACAGTTCATGTATTAAGGGCACGAAAATCACCTAGCGGTCTCAACTCAGCAGTACCCTTTTTAGGTACTATATGAAAGGAAGAAGTATATTGGCTTTTTGATGCTCGCATATGGTCCAGTTGAATCATACCCTGAAATTCAGTTTTCGGATTATTTAGACGGTCAGGTGCTAAACGTCTAGGCTTAGCTGCAACTGGTGGATCTTTAGTATTTATATAAGGAACTGTATTATGTTTTATAAGCATATCAAGATTTGGTAATTTTGTAATATCGGGGTATTTTGACAATATTTTACATATTATTTAGAAAAACAGATTTTACAGAAAATATTTTATCCATGTACTTTTACATTTGTTGTATTATCTACAAGGCGCTTATTTCTTAGGTCTAGGGATAAATTAAAGTGATATGAAATATCTGAACCTAATATTGCACTAGATATATTACAAATATAAAATGAGAAAATAAAATTCTTTCTCAAGCCAAAATTAACAGTTATAGATTTAGGACCGTACACATTGATAGAGACATCGTACACATTGATTGATTAGCAGCACGAAATGTTCGAAAAATGGGAAGTGTGCGCTCTTGTTTAGAAGCTACAATTATGGAATCATCACTACCTGAATCAACAAGAAAACACATAACCGTATTCTCTTCAGTTATGGAGAGGGATAATTCTCGGAGGAAGAATCCATCGATGCTACTCTGAGTACATTTGCTAGCCTTTTTTGTAAAGCGGGCATGATAGGAAAAGATTTTTTTTTTTTCGTTAAGAAGATCGGGATTGCGTAAATCAATAATTTCCTTGCGCAGCTCCTTTATTTTCTCGTAAACTCGATTCCTTTTCTACTGTAAGTGATGCTTGTGTAGGAACTTGATTGGAGACAGTAAAGGCATTATGAGGTGGAATTTGAAGAATTCATTCTATTGGCGACTTCTGCCGCTTTGTTGGAGCTCAGAGGAGATATCGATGCTAGGATCATCTGCGGCCTTCATGGCTGTAACCTGCATGGCTTAGATTAAAAAAGATTAGGGAATAATCGTTTCAGTGGTTTTCCGCTCTACGTTTCATGCTCCTCAACAATTCCGAAAGCTTCCAGCCACCTAGATTTTCCCCTGCTAACAATCGCCAAATTTCTTGGGTTTTACTTTCTGAACACCGTTCCACTAGGTTTTTCTTCAGATTCTGGTACGGGTCTGTAGCGCCTGGCTGAATAATCACATCTCTAATGATGGTTGCCATTTCTGGAGGAAGATAAGCTACTACGTAATTATATTTCGTTTTAGATTCAGTAATAGGCTTTGGTGTCAATAGATTGAAGGTACTTTCAATCATATGAAACTACAATGAAGGGTCAGCTTTTATGAATGTTGGTATGATCATAGCTACTGACTCCATAATTTTTCAACTTTATTGAAGGAAATTGAGATAGATATAAGGTTTATAAATTCCCGGGTCACAACTTTAGGGATTAGTGTTCAAACTGAAGTAGAGAATTAAGACTCCTATTAGAAAAGAAATGTATTTATTACACTATCTATACTACATCTTATAGCCAGTCGTGTACCAAGTGGCTGGGTGTTAGGCCCGGCGCAAACTACTGGAAAATTCTCCGGTAAAATTCAGAGAATTCGGTGCTGCAAAGATTCTTCGTGAAGTCACGGAGAAAAAATATGGACGTCATGACATGTGACTATGTATTGTTCAATTAAACCAATGAAACTATTTATATCATATTGAATTATTTAAATACATTTTGACTAATGAGCAAGATTAGTTTTGTGAAATTAAGACTGTTTGTTTATTTATCGAGACATCTGATTTTATATACACACACACACACACACACACACACACACACACACACACACATATATATATATATATATATATATATATATATATATATATATATATATATATATATATATATATATATATATATATATATATATATATACATAATGTTTATATGGGTTTGTGTCCCCAGCCTAACGAGCTTTACTGGTCATGTGATCAACTAGAATATCACGCTCTCCTTCGCGCGTCTTCTCTTCCAAGAGGAAAATTGGGTCGGAAGTGCATTTCTTTCTAAATCAGTGCGTCCGTACCTTGGAGCATAGGAATTCCTTTCACCCTTTCCAGATCGCAGAAATTGTTTATTTCCGATGCTAGTTAGTACGTGAGAAAGAGATCATTACAGATATATAGGCCAAGTAAACTGTCACCCACGATATCCGCATACACATTAACTGTACAGAGTTGTTGCATGGCTCGTGGTCGGGTGCTATGTGGGTTATTTAAAGCCCACATGTGCGCCTTGTGGGTTTTGAACACACCTTCATGTGAAAAGGTTGCTTCATGACAGAACAACACAGAACTGACAAACAAACCACTGTGCAAACGTGCCACGTCATGAGTGATCATCTCGTTATAATAACGGCACTCGCTGTACATGAAAAAGATGCAAATCTTCGCCCTGCATTACACGAGGGACAGCTGTTCGAGATCTTCCGGTTGCAGCTGCAAGCGTCCGCATCCTGGTTCAGGGATTTCAACCCACAGCATGCAACACAGCTTCTTCGAATATGGGTGTTCACGCTGTTCGCGGCAGTCCAGCACCTTCAATGGTAGTTCTGAAGGATCCATGTTCTGCCAGGTTTTGATGCACCCAGGCGGACGTTTGATGATTCGGTTGCCACCTCGTTGGATACTCTTCCCCATACAACCGAACAGCAGCACGTCCATTTCCACCAGTTAGGCCGTGGATAAAATGGATATGTATCTTCATTGTACGATGCAACGAAAACGATGCATGTTCACTGTACGCAGTCAGTGTCTGAAATGAAGAAGCCACACTTAACAAACTTGCGAGCTCGCGTACAGCGCTATTTATCGCTTTCCGCCTATGCTTTCCTATATAATTATGGTTTCTCACGATGTTGTCTGCCTCCCCTAAAAGTTTATACACAGCATTCGGGGACTTCCTGTATATTAAATTTTCTCGTTATTTATGCATTTAACATGTGCAAATAATTTCTTTATTCATTCAACCAAGATCAAAAGTTCAATCAGTATTGTTGGAAAATGAAGAATTTTTGTGAGAGCTAAAAGAAGTTTCTCACGGTACAGGCTTTCAATATTGAACCATATTGAAATTTAGAAAGACAGATTTTGCAATTTTAAACCAGTTAGGACTGAAATCAATCTTTCAACGGCAAATTTTAAAGTTCAAGGGATTTTCATTTGCAGAATGTAAATACAGCCATTTGCTTGGAAAATGGTTTATAATATGAATTAAAAATTCATGGAAAGTATCATTCTGTTATTAATTTGTCACTCAATGGGCATTTTTGCATACAAGAACTCAATAGACACCGAAATAATGTTTAAAGAGATTTAAAATCATTCATTTTCATCAAGACGAGATACCAACCCACGCACTTTTTAACAGAAGGCAACAGAGCTAACCATTCATCTCCACCAGATAGGCCTGTCATTGCTTTCATCACAGGCTGATGACTGTTGTTGATAACATTTCAAGAAATTAGACTAATTTTTCGAGAAGATTTGAAATACTGCATTACTCTCTTAGTTTTATGATAGTTAATAAGCAATCAATTGCTTAGTTAAATTTGCATTGAATGTAGATAATTTTGTTATGAATTGCATAATAAAAATAATTTAACCTATATATCCTTTATAATTTTTATACCACAACTGATAAATTAAAGTATTCATTTATAATTGACGCAATTTCCTTTTGAAAATTAATTTTCTTTTATGCTATTTTTTGATCAATTATGATGTAAAATCATAACAAAAAGTTAGCTTAAATTTTATTTACATATAGTAATATTTTACATTGGTTTATATTTTTGTAAAACTTGTTTTTTCTGGCATACTTTAGTAAATTTGTTTCAAAAAATTTGCAAATGCTGTGCAGAAAATTTTAATGCATGGATCTTCGTTTAATTTGGGCCTAAAATATATGTAACGATGTATTTGAAAGAAAACAAAAACTAAAAAAATACTCAGAGATAAATGAAATATTGTTAAAAATATACAGCAACATAGATATTTTATAAAATTTTATGAATTTTATAAAATATCCATTTACTAATTTTTTCCTTAAAAATGTCTTTAAATAAAAAAAAACTCTCCATACCTATTCAAAAGTTTAGTTCATTTCATAGAAAATAGCACTTAAATCAAATAAGCAAGGTTCTATACAAATGTCTTTATTATTACTTAAGATATTATTTAAGTTAAGAGGTGGAAACACATTGATAAAGGACGTTTTTCTTTAAAATGATACTTTTACTTGCCATAGCAATAATGTCGCTACATCTTTCCGAATGTAGAAGTCAAATATGGCTGTCATACTCAAGGTTATCAGTCAGCACAGAATAGGAAAACATAAATACGAAAGTGAAAAAGACTGCTTTTTGTTAGCACTTTTGGTATAAAAATGCAACTTGCTATTTCGTTTTTAAAAAGACAGCAATATCGTATTTTCAGAAATCCTATAACTTAATTTCTGTTTCTGACACAGTATAAGGGAAAACTGAATGTTATGAGTAAAAGATACACAAGTAAAAGATGATACATATAACCGCAAATATCCTTTTCAGCTTAAGCGGATAACCAAAACATGTGTTTTGTCATGTCATTCAATGTATACAATTCAGTGTTCTTTTTAACAGAACCCCCCATGAAGACACGGGACCTTTTCCTGCGCATCTCTGGAAAGTCTCTCATTAAAGAGCCGGCGGGGAAGCGTGCTGAATCTTAAATGTGATTGCAGGAACCAATTTGAGCCGAAATAGGATCATTTTTCACGTTTTCTGGAAGTGCGGCAAATTGAATCAGCTTCAGGAGAGAAGTTTACCTCCAACAAACATCGGCCGCGAGAAGCTGGAGATGGATGGGGTGGCGCCCTGCTAATGTTTGCACGCATCTTTTGATCGCTGCTGTTGGAAGCCTTCCGAATCTAAGACTGCACCGATGGCGATGGACTGCTTCGGAGAGATCGATATTTAATATCTGACTTCCATGAGAAGATATAAAAATGACATCTACTTCCTTCGAAGAAGTTGAATTCACCTTTGGAAACTTTAAGTTTTCAGTATAGTTCCGTTTCATCTGTATTCGGAGTTTGACAACTTCAGACTACTAAAGTGGATATGGAAATGAAAGCACATATTTCAAATATTATAATGAAACATCATTCCCATTTTTTTGTTAACTGAATGATTTTTAGTCTAAAATCCACAATGAGCCATGCATTTATTTCATATTCTAATTTTTCGAATCTAAAATATTACTAGAATTATCTTGGTAATTTAAGTAAATATAAGGCAACATCAAAATTTGCGTTCATACTTTCGAAATTGGATGCGTGACACCTTGGTTCCGGACGAAGACTTTCAGTTACATTTTCTCTCTAAGAGTCAACATTTTGTAATTTTAAACTTTTTAAATGTATTTTCATTAAGGTTATTATAATGATGGAGAGTATTACTAAAATTAGAAATCAATTAAGAAGCCAAATTTTTGAAAGATCCCTTAAAATTTAAAGAGTGATTTACATCATAATGAAAGGTAACTATCTAATGTATTCTAATCTGCTGGATAAAAACGCGCTATTTCTTATCCACTTGATGTTTTTATAACATGCCATGTTCTTAATGCATGGCTCTGACTTGCATGTCAATAGTACGTATCGATTAAAATTAGATCGCTCAATATACAAGCAAGTAAATTATGGTAGATAAACAGTATAGCCTGAAAATAAAATTAAAAAAATTATGATAAGTCTAGTGACTTAGAGGAGGGCAAAATCTGAAGAAACAAGTGCCAATCCCACAGATAAAACAGTCCTTTTTAAGATAAGAATAGAAAATGAATTGGGCTTAATTGATAAGAAAGTATAATTCCTTCCATACCGGTTCAAGTGTTTGCCACGCTTCATCAGCTTCTATCGCTGGAAAGAAGATGAGCTATCTTTGGAGCCGGAAAACGATGAATGCTATTGGAAAGAATACTGGAGATCTGGCTAGGACAACAATCTGATACTCTTTGCATCATTAGAAAACGCACTTCAATGTGTCTTTTAAAATAATTTTTTGAAAGGCTTCTAAAATATGCGTGTCGTGCACCCATTGACTGTGATGTTCTGGTAATTTAGGGAGTTGTTAAACTTATCGGAGAGTAGTTAATCCGAATCCAGATGTAATCAAAGATCCCCCGTGTTTAATAAAGGTGGATGAGACTCTTAAAATAGATCCTGGTTCTAATTCATTGCAAGCGAAACAATAGCCCTTGGGGTAGCAGGAAGTTCTTAAACGATATTTACTTGAACCATCCTTCTAAATGATGGAGTCTTCTGCTTCTATCTAAGTCAATGCTTCCAAACGTAGATCCCACGCTCCACAGGAGTGGGGCAATTCAAAAATGGGCTCGTCACGAGTTCAACCCTTTTGCTCCAGGCCATTAAAATGCGATGCTAGATTACGGTGACAAAATTGAAAAAAAAGCAAACTCTTAAATAATTGTGGTCAATAAATATTATAATTTCGTTTGACGAAACAAAAATATCAACTGGGTTGTTGCCGTCGTCAAGTTAGCCTCTCTGCGGCAGACCGCTTGAGCCTCCGAACGCTATAAAATTTTCACATCATTTATTCCAGTTCGACTCACATATTGTATAGCCGGATGACTTAATGCTGTTATAATCTCAATGTTATATCACAAATATTATCTTCCGTAGGAATTTCCAAGCGTATTCGGCCATAATGACGCCTCCAAGAGAGAAAAACACGGAAAAAGTCTCTAGCACCCATCCAGGCATGCAGAAGTGCACCATCCATCTTCCGTTTTTAAACAGTAATTAAGATTGAATCTATCAGTTTTCTTTCCGAAAAATGCTCTTCTACAACAAGACCACGATAAACTTTAAATAATTTGAACTGTGTTCTGTAAAATACAGCAAACTTCTTTGTACATGGCAAGCAGTCAGATTCTGCGTGTCCTGTGAAAGCAGCTAGGTAAAACCCTCTTAATGTAAAAGCAAGACCCAGACGGAAGACCACCCAAAACTTTATCTGTCACTCACACATGTATAATTTGATTTGGTGGGCACTGCTGCCATGACTTATTTAACGAGCTCCATTCACCATTAGAGAACATAAAGGATCTGGAGTAAATCCAGGATCCAAACCCACTACCTTCCGATAATGAGAAAGACGCCCTAGACAACCAGGACTCCGCGACTGTTAAATTCAGGGTGTAGATGTGTGGGTATGAATTCCGTGGTGTGTTTTGAGATTTTGCATAATGTTCTTGGATTGTTGGATTCTTCATTTGCTCTAACAATTGTAGGCAGTTGTACTTCATACAATTGTCAGAGCAAATTTGAAGATTGTTACTTCCAGAAAGATGCTTATCGTGTTATCTTAAAGCTTTTATCAACCAGCCGTATGTCGATATGGAATTTGAATATCTTCTTGGCTTGCTGAAGTTTCTGAACTTGACACTATAAGACAAGTTGCTGTTGACCTTTAGTTAAGCTGTTTGATACCATGACAGATTCGAATATGGATCTTATCGTTAAGTCTCCATAAAATGGAGGTATCTTGATATGGATGCCTTATGTCTACCTTATCTTGATAAAGCTTCTGAATTTGACACAAAAGCTAGGTTAATTCTGACCTTGAGTTAAATAATTTGACACTCAATTTCCACTTTGAATACAGATCTTAACTTGCTTTCTCTATCGAATAGTGGTATCTTGACATAGAATTCTAAAGTTTTCATTAGCTTTCTAAAGCTTCCGAGCTCGACATCGGAATTGAGTCTGCTCTCACTTTTGAGTGTGATACTTCCATTACAAATTCAATAGTGAATATTTGGAATTGATTTCCAGCAACAAATTTTCGTATACTGCACAAAACAACCGCGAAAAAAAAATCTGACAAAAGCAGGTTTGTGTGTATTTCTATACACTTCATTTTCTCTTACGAAGAAAAATAAAGATAAGAACAACTATATAGGCTAATACTAAATTAGGACGCTGAAAGTACTGGATATATAAATCTAGTTTGTACTGGGGGTAACAATACGTGTGTAATGTAATTGACAGAAGTAATATTTATGTAATGTGATAAAATGCATATGAAATATCTAAGAAAATAATTGGTTGATCATGCCATTTCATTTTTTATCAATGTTTTAGTTTTTTTTTCCAATCATATTGAAATTTTCATATACAGTATTAGTATATAAAATCATACAGATAAAAATTCACATTCTTTAAATTCCTTATATTCTTATATTTTTCTAGAAACGTAAAATATGTATTCCAGGTTAAAAGTAAGAACAATTTTTCATTTATTTGTTAATGATTCATTAGCATTTTTTTACCATTTTCAGAATACTTCATTATCACAATTTTTATATATATATATATATATATATATATATATATATATATATATATATATATATATATATTACCTACATTTTTTAAACAAAGACAAATAAATTTTCTATAACTTTATCTTAACTAAAACTAAATTGATGACTTATGAAAACTTATGAAAAATGTTTTAGAAACAATAAAAATGCTTTGTAAGAAATGTTCACTTTCGTTTTATAAAAATAAACATTTTTAATTAACACTTAAAATAAGTTTAATAAAATACTTTTAGCTACAAAGGAATTTTTAATGACAAATTTTATAATTAATTAATTTAAATACATTTGATTCCGTATAATTTAAGGTTAATAATACTCATTCTTACGAGAAGTTTAATTTCAGTAAGCAATAAAAGAAACATTTTTGTCAAAATTAATGTATTATTCATATAATTATACAATATTAACATCCAAAAAATTGAATTTTTATATAAACAGAATCAGAATTTACTTTCATAATTAGAAAAATATTATTCAAGATGTTTTCCCGTGGCACATTTTTTCACAAACAAAATTTTATGTAAATTAATAAAGTTGTGTCTACAAGATTGAAAATAATAAAGTCAACATTTCATTAATATTTAGAATTGATATGAGATTTGAAAGAAATATTTTAATGAAATTGTGTTGTTTAAAACTAATTAGAATATTTTTATAAGTATGAATTATTTAATACTTATAAATATTTAAATTTTGTTTTATTTATTCATCATCGGTTTCATTCTGAGAAACAATCTTTTTTATAAGTACAATGGGATAATTTTTATGGCCGATCAGTTTATAATTTTTTTATTTTTTCTAAAAGAAAAATTTGAAAAACACTAAACTTAGAAAAATGATTTGATAGAAAGAAAATCCACGGTTTTTTGTTATAGGTGAGGTGTTAAATAACGTATTTGAATCTTTGAGAAAGTTTTAAACTAGAATATTAAGATATTTTATGTGAAAATCGCAACTTTTATTCAAATTCTTGTGATAGTATCATGTTAACTAAAATATTACTTCTAATTGTAAGTTCGCAATAATACAGTGTTGGCAGAGATTGAAAAATGCATATCAGAACTCAAATGATTAATTTTTAATCAACAGGCCCGTAAATACTCTCTTCAAAAGAATTATTTTCGTTGTGAAAGAAAAGTTTATTTCTGCTCATAGATATGACGCTTATTTTCATAGTTTGAGAGTAAATATGTATGTTAAAAAATGATATGTGTGTGTATGTTATAGTGTATCAAAAAGTAATAAGCATTTCATGACAGTCACAGCTAAAGTGTATAATAAGTAAAATTTTCATGCTTTAAATAGATATTTTGTGTAATAATTGAAGACAGATCCCTAAAGTGAAAAATTTTAAAGTAATTTCATAAACTTAATTGCTTGTAAATATCAAAATCTCTCGAAGAATACATCGTATCCCTATTGTGGATAATTAATTGATAAATAGTCAGTAAAGTCAGGTTATTTTATTCTTTGTTTCTCATAGTGTAAACATTTGTTAAGCAGTCTGAAAACTCTGTGTCTAAAAGCAACGGAATGAATCGCATACAGAAACACGTCATAACAAAGCAGCTATAAGCGGTTCAAAGCAGATTAAAAGCATCTAAATCTGGTTCAGATATTGTTAAATTTATCTCAATACAAAGATTAAAATGGGCAGGACATTTGAGCCGGATGAACGACAATCGGATGACAAAAAAAATTTTCTTGGCTCGTCCCATTGGCACCAGAAGAAGAGGACGATCGAAACTCCGATGGCGTGACTGCCTTGAAAACGATCTAAAAACATTAAAAGCGACAAACTGGATGACCTTGTCCAAAAATAGGGGGTCTTGGTATGCACTTCTGAGTAAGGCAAAGGCCCACCCTGGGCTGTCAGGCCAATGAAGAAGAAGAAAACTGGTTCAGAATCATTCAAATGCTTTATTTCGCACTTTAACAATCAAGTCTCGTTATTCCATAGAATACGTAGTTAAATTATAGAATTGAATAATTTTATATACTTTAATTGACTTATCTAATTATTTCATGATACACCTTCCTATATAAAGAAATAAGCTCAATTTACTTAAAAAATTCAATGCTTAAATGGTAACTTGTATATTATTACTCTAGCTATACTTTATGAAAGTGTTAACTTTAGTAATATGCATCATTACTTTTTCATTTAAATTTTTAATTCGTAACACCATTTCATACAAATTTATGAACTTAACTAAAAATTGAAAGAGCTCCTTCATAATTTCATGTCCCTGTCGCAAATATTTTTTAATTTTGTTATCACAATGTTTAGTGTTTTTAAAACAGTTATGAAAATATGAAGTTTTCTATTCCTTTTCCGTAAGAGAATTTTAACAATGCTGCTTACCGTCTCATTCCAGGATAGTGGAGAGTTTTTAAAGAGCTTACTTCTGCGAATTTAACTTTAATATTCAACTTACACACTAATTACAATTTTATTTTCAAATTTTGGCATCACTTTCCTTAAATACTGATAAATGTATTCACTGTTAATTGGTTTTGAGTGCAATTGCTGAATTTGTATTCGACTGATAAACTGCTGAAATTGGAAAATAGAAAAATGTATTCCATAAGCCATACTCATTCTCCCATAGGAACTAAGGTACATTCCCAGCCGACCAAGTATTTGATTTAGATTGTAAGCTGAACACAGCAAGCTGAAGATTCAAACGTCTGAGCCACCACTTGACTGAGGCCGATTTGCTTATAAATCTTCGAAACTACCTCCCTGGAGAACATTCTTATAGGGAGCCTTTTGACCTATAGACACGAAATTTCGAAAATGTTGACTGATGTTTTAGCGCCACAAATGTTGCCATGTCATCAAAAGTATCATTCTATGTCACTAAGCTGCATTCAATTTTCCGGACTTCTTTTCCCAGCACTTGAAACCGATATTTTCACTGTAGAAAAACTAATTTCATAGATGAAAGGATAATAATACATTAAAACAACTAATTAATATTTAAGGTGACATATAAAATATATAAAACTATACAAAATACTTACACTACATCACTTTTCGCAACAATATTAACTTCGTATAGACCATATCATGTATCTTGTTTTCCAAACCCTTCAGTCTCAAACTAATTTGTAAAGTCAAGAAAATTTAATGTGAATACAATATCAAGTTATATTTAAATTTGAATAACATATTAAACTTAAATTTTAATTAAAACCATTGAAAAATCTACTTAATGAAACTATTTTGATTTATTTGTTTAAACTGTTTATGATGGTCATTTCAACTTTAAAAAATGATAAATCAAAGTTAATTCCCTCGAAATTTTAAATCAGTTATTTTGGTGACCAGATTCTAACCTAAGTAGTTATCATGTTCCTTTCCAAATATTTTCACCCATCTTTCAAGTTTCCAATATAATGTATTGGAAACTACAAACTTTTAAATTGGAAATTGTTCTGTATATATATAGTCACTTGGTTTGAAATGTCAATTAAAACCATTGAAAATTCTGGAATTTCAGCTGTTTAAAATTGTTCTTTTCGATAGTGAAGATTTTCCAAACATTTAAAATGATTAATTCATATCTACAATTCATAAGGAAGGATTTTCCCGAACAAGTGTGAACTTGTAATAAGCGGAAAATGTTAACCAGGTCTTGGAGAAAAGTTGCGACGCAGAAAAGTAAGGGTTTTTTACTATTTCTTCACATTATTTATTGTTAATTTAGCTTTGTTCAATGACATTTCAGAAATGAGCTTCCACCTATATATTAGATATGAGCAATCCGAATGTGGTGTCAATCAGTTACAAATCCAGTTATAAAAATATTAAACTTCGAATTCGTGACTCCATTCATTCACATTAAGATGAATTTTCATTTAAAGACATATTCGAGAAATAAGAAGCAATTTTGTTAAATGTGAAAAAAACTCAAAATAAAGAAACATAGTAAATATCGTTATTTTTTTATAAAAACTATATCATGGATATGTGGAAAGTCAAGAAGATCTAATTTTGTAAATATTTTTATTCTACCCCCATCTGTACAGTTTTTAAAAGGGAAACGAACATTATTACTTCGATTTTGAAGCGAGTAACATCACCTAAAGACAAAGTCTGCACACCTAAACGCCCTCCTGGATGGAGTCCTCCATAGAAGGCTGGCCAGCATCCCCCTCCGCCCCCTCCTCTCGATGAACCTTTCCAGTTCCTGTGTGGTGTTGATTTTGCAAGCGTGTGATACGAAATTGTATTAAAATACTTGTTAAAGGCAATGTATTATTTCAAAAAATTTTATGAAAATTTTCTGAAACGTTCAATTGTCAATTGTAGATCGAATACAATGGAACATCAAAAGCCATCTGCCTTCAGTTTCCCTAAAAATGTAGATATGCTTAAGAAATGGATGCCTGTTATTCCTCAAGAAAATCTGAAAGAAAAAATCTAGGGTAAGTTTTTATTTATTTATTTAAAATAATTATAATTAAACTATTATTGAAATATATGTTTTTAAAATTTAAAACGCATGCTTGGGGCATGGATAAGAAATGTTAAAGTTAACGTTATATTAGTAAGCCATAATTCTATGGTTTTCCTTTTATAAAAATTCTCCTTTTGTAATTTACTTGATTATAATTTGTAAAACTTTCAATAGCTTTGACATTTATTGGAAATATTCCTTATTTTATTAATCAAATTAATTATTTTTATCCTTATATAATTATTGGTATGCTAAGTTTTACAGTCTTTATTAAGACATTTTTGTAATATGTGAATGATTATACTATAAATTAATAATTAATTTAAAAATGAAATAGTTAAGAATTTATTTATTTCACATTTTGCATATCTGAAATAAATAATAGTGGTATCAGTAATTATAAACATATTTGAGGAAATAATTAACATTTACATTCTCATTATGTTGAGCTATAATATGAAGTGGGAAAATCAATTAGAAGTAGAGAGAGATATAATTTTAATTACATGATGTATACAACTTATAAGTTATAAAATAATTTACAAACTCTCTACCTCCTAAGTAATTTTAGTTAAAATAATCATCTTTTGTGAGTTAAAATAGTAACTATAAACATTGCTTGAATTTTATTAGAATTAAAGATATGAATTATGGCTCTAATAAAGTGTCACAGAAAATACAATTAATTGTATACAATTTACATTTACCTTATGTGCGTTTTTCTTTTTAGGTTTGCGAGCATCACTTTGAAGAAAGTGATATCCTCAGTCGTTCAGCACTGTATCATTTTAGGTATAGAATGAAGTGGATAGACATGTTTAAAGACAATAGGCAATTACGACACATGTAATCAAAATAAAATAATAACATTGAAGAATATTTTCAATGATACACAAGAGAGTCAACACATCTACTCTCAAGCAAGGCAGAAAGAAATGTGACATGAATATGCACCGTTTAATCGCTAGAGGGCATACATTTACTTTAGTCAGGAGAATCTATTACGTAGAAAGGGTAGAGACAGTGATACTTTAATATCCTAACATATTTAACTGTCAGAAAACTTAGTACTCCCTTACAACACCCTCGATTGAAATCAGATGCAATCACTCAGAATTTCCTAACTGCCCGAAATATTTCACAACAGCCAAGAGTTCTCGAAAGGAGCCTGTTGCAAAGAAGAGAAGCATTGAACATGAGAATTGAGCAGAAAATTTTAAAAGTGAAAAAACTATAGAGATAAATTTTGCTTTAAACATTAAGACGAATTCAAGAACTGCTTAAGTTAGTAAAATTCCATAATCGTTGACAGTTCTAATCAATAAGGACATAATTCTGTATTTATTGATAAATTCTTCAAATGATCCTTTCCTTGAATTATCGGTAACAGTTGATGAAAATTTGAATTTGGTAAGTTCAAGTAAAATCTATTCTAATTACATATATAATCCATCCAAATAGAACATTGTATTTTGTAATTGATTCTACAGATTTATTTAAATGTATAAGGAATGACTGGCATAACCAGAAAAATACAGAAGTAGTGTTTTACTATCCAAATTTTGATTTAATATACTTCCTGATGAAAATTAAGAAAACCTTTAACGCGTTGAGAAAACTGCATCATCCATTAATAGTGTCAAATATTGTCCCTTTCCCTATCAAAATAGGAAAGACAAAATGTAAAATTATTTAAAATTTTTAATTGTCATATTTTACAAGGGCTGAAAACAACTAGACCGATTTACTAAATTATGATGATGCAGCTACATTTATAAACCACATAACTATTTGGGGAGATTTTGTTAATGTAGAAAGAATTCTTCTTTATATATATATATATATATATATATATATATATATATATATATATATATATATATATATATATATATATATACATATATATATATATATATATATATATATATATATATATATATATATATATATATATATATATATATATATATATATATATATATATATATAAAGAATGCAAAAAGAAATGAATTTCAAAATCCTCTGACTAATGCAGCTAATGTTAAACGCTTCGGCAGGCAGCTCACTGAAAGGACAGCAGACAGGCATCGTACCCTTAAAACTGATTTTCCTTGTGTTGTTCACGCACTTTTGAGCAGTATTTATCACGAACGCGTAAACGTCACTTGAGCAACAGGTGTCTAGTGTTTGTCACTTGTTTCATTTTCATTTCTTCATTTCACTACCTTCACCAATCTCGAGTTTTCCGTCGTTACAAATGAGAGGATTTAACATCATGAATGGTGTAAAGAAATTTCCAGCGTCGTTTGTTGTTTTCATCGAGGATAACTCAAATCAGAATAAAATTGAAAAGGCCTGCGTTCAAATATCCATAGAAATGAAATATCCGATTAAGTTTTTTATTCCTTTTTTTATGCAATTTGTAGTTTACTTGTATGTGTTGTAATGAAAACCTTCTATCTTAATGTGTTACTATATACAGGGTGATTCTAAATTGTTTTTACAAATTAAAAGAGGGATGATAATATCTATCCAAACAAACAATAGTTACATAGAAATATATGGTTGCATTCCACTTTGAGAGGCAGAAAAGAGGAATTCTCACATGAACTCTTAGTATAGTGTTGTATAAGCGAATGAATAATACCAAAAGTTTCAAAATTAAATTTATTGTTCAGTGTAAACCCCGCAGAACATGCTCAAAATGCCGACCACGTGTGTCATTGCACAGTTGACACCGGCGAAAGAAACGACTGGTACACAATCTCGAAGATTCCAGGTGTCCTTTTAGCTTTGTCTACGGCAACAACAAATATAGCCCCGAAAACTTCGATTGAGTCCCAGGCATCTCATACACTAAGGATTTCATATGTCCTAAAAAGAAAAGGTCCAGTTTGTTGAGGTTCGCTACGTCCAATCCATCGTGCGGGATATGTGAGAGTCAAAAAGTTACGGACCGTCATGGAAAAATGTGCTGGAGCTCCATCGTGCATTAGCCACATGTCTCTTTGAATGGGGAGTGGAGCAGTCTGCAATAAACTGAGACGTACTTATTCCAAGATTCTGTATGTTGCTTTTGTCAAACGGTTTGGCATGGTGTAACGGCCTCTTGGTAATAATCAAGGATTCCTGCTCAGATGTTCACGGAAAATTTCTGGTGTTGTCTTCGAGGGGTTGCACAGTGAAGATTGTTGTCAGATGAAAAGTGTTGATTGCGTGTGTTGAAAATGCCTTCTCTGCTGAATGTTGTCTCATCACTAAATAATACTAATGCTGGAAGTCATGCATTGTTATTCTTCAAACCCAGCATCTACTGCACAAAGTCTGCCTTGCAGCGATAATCATCTATCTGCATATATTGCACTTTTTGCACGTGGTAGGGGTGAATGCGTTCCTCCTGTAAAATACGCCACACTGCTGGTTGAGAAATACTCATTCGTAAGCCACCTCTCACCTTCTTGTGGAAGCAGCTACTTCAAATCAAGTCCCATCTTGGTATTATATTTCTGGCGTTCGTTCATTTGGCAATGTTTGAGAGGGTAAATGAGTCGCTTTCTTGCAGTCGTGAATCAACACTGGAAAAGGTAGGATGACCTGCAATACAACGAGTTGGAAACCGCTGTTGTTACAATTTTTGCTTCACAGTAAAGGATGAGCATATCAGCTGATTCTTCATTCATGTACGCCACCATAGCATCCACGAAAATATTTTAACCACGTTATCCAGATAATACTTGAAGCGATGATGTTGCCCCGTTTTTTAAGTATAACGTCTACTCTGATTGGCTTTCTCCGATAAGTAATAAGAGCAAAATTCAACTTCTTTTCCATTTAACTTTGCAACTGTATGGTAAATTCGTAATAGATTCTTGATACGTTTCTACTTTCCTCTTTTCTGTCTCTCCGAGTGGAAGGCCACCTTATGTTCATATGTAATCATTGCTGGTATGGATGTGCGTGTACTCACACCCCCTATTAGTTTGTAAAAACAATTTAGAATAACCCTATATTTTAGAATTCATATTGCAAATATAGAATTCAGTTTTAGATTTGTTCAAACTAAATTTTAACATGAACACTTATGAGATTAACTATTTGAATTGCTCAGCTATTCAATTCCTACTTTTATAGTTCATATTCTCCCTATATATATCTTATTCAAATTTTTAATTGTTAATAAAATATTTTTTATTCATCCACTCAAGTTTAAATACATTTTTCTAAAATTTGTAGTGGATGACACTTGATGTTAATACAGTTTTTGTCAAATATTAATTTTTAAAATTACTTACATTTACACAAAATGCTTCAATAAATTTCTCTATACAAGAGATAAAAACACAGCAAGATGAATGCAATGGAAATTTATTTACAAGCAAAGAACAACGATAAAGACAAGGTTATAGTTTAGTTTTATAGTTGATGTAAAAGTAACAATCACTACATGCAGAAATTAAATTTTAATATTAATTCCATATTTAAATTTAATGAATTGATTTTAGTTTTATAGGGAAGGAAAATTCTTTTCCATAAGATACTTAGCAGGATTTAAATTTAGGGAAAAATATTTACTGCTTAAAAACTTTCATGAAAGCTCCAATTATTATTTGCAACATAACAAAGTTCAGGGTCTATTATTCCATTGACTATTTTCACCAAAAATATGTCCCTAAATTTTGCAAATTTTAATTATTTTTTAAAGATAATGAGAAAAAACAATTTATGTTGCTAAATTTCAAATTCTTAGTCATAAATTTAAAATTTGGCTGCATAACTTTAAAAATAATAAAATAGTGCTGTCACTAAACTGAAGCATTTGGTGATACATTTTTTGTAGAAATGTATGACCAGATAATACATGAATAACCAAATATATTTGGCAACTTAATATTGTGAGTTTGTCATTAGTATATGCATATTTATATCAATTGAAATTTTATAATAATAAGTAACTAAAATAAAATTTTCTTTGTTTATCTAAGTAGGAATTGACTAAGCTTTTTTACTTGTTTTAAAAATTACTCTTATATTTTTTAATAATTTCCAATGGTATATTTTATTGTTCATTATTTTTCTTTTGTACTGATTCATATTGAACTATTTTATTATATTACCTGAATAAGCATTAATCTACACTCCTGCAACAAAACAGATTTTAAATATCAAATAATTAACTATTACATTTATAATAGCTTTAACAAGATATCCTCTGTCATTTTTCAGTCTATGAATAGAAGAAACGCTGTAAAAACATCCGTTGTGCACAAAACAGAAAAGTGGCTGTAATTGAAAGGCCATACTATTTGGCAAGTCACTTGGATTTCACACCTAAAGCCTCTAAAGTAAGCATAATTATAATATTATTTTGTTCCATTGTATTTGTGAGAGTTGCTTATATTTTTATAGCTTCAAATTATACTGTGTAAAGCAAATATTTATAATTCACTATGAAGAAGAAATTTTTATTTCTTTATAAAAAATCTAATATTCTCCATTATTAATATTTCATACATATAATTTAGTTTAGCATTTTTTAAAAAAAAGTAACAAATCCCCGTAAAAAAATTATTATGAACCTATTCACAGCGAAAGTATCAGAAAGTACGATACTTTCCTTTCATTAATATAACATAAATAGTTAAACATAATTGAAGTTACACTTTTTGCTTCAAACTATAAATATGTTGACTTAGCAAATTTATTTGCTAAGAAAATTCTAATTTGTGTATTTAACTTTATAAGAATAGAATAAGAAAAGTAGTATAAATTTAATTTTTTGTTGGTTATAGTAATAAGCTGAATGAATGTGCCATTTGTGATTAAAGTACGATGAATACCATACAATCGAAGTTGGTTGTGTTTTGAGATAACAATCCCACTCATTAAGTTGCCTATTGAGATAATTTTATTTCTTTTCATGCTAGACAACATGTAATTACATTTTGTGCTCACAGAACAAGAATCTTATTAATATTATCTTGTAATAAAGTATGTTCTTTTCGGCATTTGTTCTTTTGCAAACTTCGAACATTTATCTAAATAAACTTCAATGCAGTGAATTTATTTGCAGAGCAACTTGATACCAAAATAACTCAGTTTTCAGAAGCTATTTGGAAAATTAAGTATATTTTTATTTGCAATCAGTTGTACAAACATGATTACTGAAAACTTTTATTTCCCCTTTTATTGTAAATCATAACAAATATTTTGAGTCGTGTTTCTTCTATGATGGAAAAAAAATGATTCTGGGATTTTATTTTCAGACAAACATCGAATTTCGATTCCACAGAATTGGAATTTGTTTGCTGGGATACTCCTTGATGAGAAGGACACTCTTTCTGATGTCCTGGAGTAAGGAGAATCGAATGCCACCGCAGATCCTCTACTAGTCCACAATGCTCACTGGTATCTGCGGAGGATATTACTCCGCCAGAACCAACGCTTAGAAAAGAATCTATGTACAGCTCAAAAAAGAAAAGAGATTACTGAAAATTATTTTGCAGCAAAATCTGCCAAATTAAACACCCTTAAAGGTGGGCTAGAAAAATTTTGTGCCAATGAATCCCCTGGCCAAACAAAGAAAATGTAGAATTAAATTATTAAAAGCCTAAAGGAGTTGAACGATGAGTAAAGTATTTTATAACCATTTAATATTTTTAAATTAAATTCAATTTAAACAAGTCATCTACTATAAGAAAAAGTTATATACTTGGTATTTAGTGGCTTAGAACAACTTAAAAATTTATAATGTCTGAATTAATTTATATCTATTTATACACTTTTATGTTATATATTCTCGATAAAAAACAGTTTAATGCTTATTTAAACTGCTTAAGTAATATAGAATATCATAACCTAACAAGCATGCCGGCAATTTAAAGGCACACAAGTTCTCATGTATCAATTAAAATTACAAAAAATACTATTTTAACGGTTTTGAAAATTCTTATGTAATATAATATTCTTTAGACTTAGGTCTCTTAAAAAATTCAAAAAATTTTAATTTGCTTTTAAATTTAATTACAACTTATTTAAAGAATATTGAATTAATAATTGAGAATTGATAAATTAGAAACATAACTAATATCTAATAATAATTTTTGTACTGTTAGCATAAACTTTTACGTAGAAACGGAAATATTATGGAATCAAATGGTAACAAAAATCTTTATTGTATAAAATAAAAATTTATTAATTGATATGAAAAGATGTTTTCTTCTTTAAATAAATGGTTTTATAATTTATGTTTAAAAGCAACAGCATTTCCTTCAGGTCTCCCCCCCCCCAACTGCATGTTTTGATTTTATCTCCAAAGTTTCTTCAATTATTTCGTTCTTAGGGAAAAAAATCTGAAAAATGCAGGAAATTTTGAGTCTATTTTGCTTTCAGAGCAACAAATATGGGAATATTCTGGAATTAATTTCAAGACCATTTTGCTGTTTCACGAGTTCGTGAAAATTCCTTTTACTATTGTCAAGGATAAATTAAATTGTCCAATTAAAGAAATGCTTCATCTCCAACAAAATAAAGAGGCATCAATGTGTTGGTGTCTCCTGTCAAGTTTTTGGATGAAGGAAGGTTTAGCTCATTGTTTCGCAGTAATTGTCCTAATCTTGAATTGCGAAACACTCCTCCATCAGTGTTTCGCCCATACTCACCAACGGAGAAAACAGTGAAAAGGCCCTTGGCTTCAGACACAGTCAATAGAACAATTGAAAAATGATAAAAAGTTGTAAAATCCAGAATCGTCGTGGTTTCGTCTCCAAACTTGAATATGCTTGCCATCCGTATTTCCGACATAGTTTGTAATCTGCCAATCCTCTAAGAATGCTTGGAAAATTCTGGCCCAGTGTTCTTCTGTTGGCGGAGTCCTGTACACAGGTTTTTAAGTATCCCATAGGGTACAACAAATTTTTCCAACTATCTGGCCGATTGTTCTTTCTCCTCTCATAAAGTAGAAAGGTCTTGGCTCTGAAACTAGCACCAACTGCTAAATACCTAAAAAAAATCTTTTCTATAATAATTTCCATCAATATCTACCAATTACAAATTTAATTATATCAATGATTGAAATATATATTTTCTCAGTTCTTTGTGTTTAGAAATCAGTTATTAACCTTTTCAAATAAAGTGAAATATTTTTATTTCGATTTATAAAACTGTTTGAAGGTATATAAGATTAAAAAAAGCAGAACAGTCTGGATACATGCATTCAAAAGTAAATCACTAACGTAATATTACAAACACACGGAAATATATTGGGAAGTGAAATGAAAAAAAGTACCATTAAGCATCTTGCCACAGCCTGAGATTTGCATACTACAAAATATGTTTGTTATCATCCAAAAAGTAAAACACTATCTGCTAGAACTTAACATTCATTGTGATGTGATGTAGTTAATATGAAAGTTTTGCGAATACGTATAATAAATATCAAAGCAACAGTATCTTTCATTCGACAGACAATTGCGAAAGGTTTTCCACCAGAAACTGAAATATGCTATACTCGCTAATAGGATGTGGTCAATACGAAAATACTATTTATAAATTTTTCTGAAAAGCGTGTCTACATACAAGAAAATCCAACACTGTAAATTAAAAATTAATTAGATCCTTATGAAATTCAACATTGTATTGATAATAATACAGGCGTCTCAAAAACTTTGTCAAAATTAATATGTAACAATTGGATTTGTATCTATGCAAAGCATATTGTTTTTCATGTTATATTAACCCCTAGGATACTGCATTCAATTGGGATTTTAGAACATGTAATTTTTTAAGTTATTTTCATAATCGTTTTGATTTAATTTCATTTTGTTGGTAGTTCTTTGCAAATTACATCATTAAAAATAGTTTAAATCATATTATAAACTATTAGTAAAGCTCTTTTATTGAATAATATAGATTCTTAAGGGAAGTAAGACGTTGTCGACGTCGAGAAATTTGGATATTTTGTACTTGACGGAAGTGTGTATTAAGGCTAGCATACTTAATTTAATCTTTAAATTATAACATTTATGGAAAGTACCAATTATATGTTTTCTAGAAAAATCAAATTTAAATAGAAACATGCAAACATTTAAATATATTGCAGTCATTACAATGTTTTTAAAAGTAGGTTACCTTTAGGTACGCTTAAAATAAATTCTTGATGCAAATTTCACACAAAATTTGCATGCATTCATTAAAAAATGCTTAAAGAATTAAACAAAGTAATTTATTTTGCAATATATGCAGAATAATTTATACAGAAGTGAAACATGTTAAGCTTTTCGAAAATTTTTCACACAAACTTTCTCCTTAAAAATTTTTTTTGGCAAAAAGCAAATTTTAAACACTTTCTTACATGCACATGAGGTTCACACATAAGCAAAAAAATTTCAGATGATTTGATGCATTAGTTTTTTGTACGAGCGTACCTATGTACTGAAAATATGCAATTTGAGAAAATCGCAAAATTAAAAAAAAAATGCACTGAATTCTTATCTTAAGCAGAAATTAAAATTTCACGGGACCACAATCTTTATCTATTTTGGTCTCTAATGCCTCCCTCTTTCTTTTTTCTTTCCTTTTCAGTGATCTTGCATCTTTATTCATTTTTTGACTTCTGCGGCTATGTAACTCTTCATTTACAATGAAATACTCCATTGAATTGCACTGTTTACCCATGAACATGTCGTCAATCAAACTGTTTAGAACTTTAACACTAATAATAATATTTACATCTTGAGTTGAATTATTTTCGAAGTCTTTATCAATTACAAAAGAATTTTCCAGCATTTGTTTTGAAGCACTTTCAGCTTCAGGTACACTGCTTCGTTGTGTGTTGATTCTGATGTCTCTTCCTACTGTTGAAACTTCGAGGCATGATAAACAATTGACACCAATTTAAACTCAGAGTTATAGAATTAATTATAATAATTAATCAGAAGATTTAAAAATAAAGCAGTATAAATCGAACTCATAAACACAAGGCAAATCACAAAGTAAACACAAACAACGCGCGCAAGGTGAACAAATCTCTCACACAGCTTGAAAATTTTGCTATCTTCAAATGTTAAAGCCATATTTAGAAAAAAAATAACGGAGGTTATGTAAATAATCATTTAATCAATATTTTTCTGTTGAATTGGTACTGCAATGGGTATATTTGAAACCGAAACTTTTCTGCAAGGGGGCGTGACACTCTTTGTGTACATTTTATTTTCGATTATTTAAACCATTAAAAAACGTCATATATATAAGTGTTATACATTTTTAGATTCAGAAAAGTATGCTTTATTTAAAATAACTAAAACTAAACTAACTAAACTCCATGGCACGACAGCCCATGAGGGCCAATGCCTACAGTGCCCATAACTGTTCATGACCGAGGGCCCTGGGGTGCGAAGCATATGTCCCAGTTAGGTGGTCAGCCTAACGAAAGACTCCTCAGTGTATAGTTCCCAAGCATGCTTGGTACTCAGTTAATCGACCCACTGAAGGGATGAAAGGCTGAGTCAACCTTGCCCAATCCGAGGATATTTAAAATAACTTAAATTGAAAAATCGATTTTTTGAAGGCTTACTTCCCTTGTGAAAAATCCTTTATTACTAAACACAATAAAATAAATGAAAGAAAAATTATTTTACCCCTTCTGCTAATTGCTCACTTCTGGAGTTAGTAATTTTTTTTATTTTTTCACCCAGCAAATCTTTAAAAATTTCGAAATTTTGGGACTAACTTTTTGTAAAATGATTGAAATTCTATTGGATCCTGGCTCAATTCTCTCGCCACTCCCCAAGAATGGAACTCTGAGCCCTTGAGTACGGCGTTCTACTTTCGGAACGTTCTTCATTCAGCCAAAGATAAAATCCGACGAAGAATTCACTACTACATTTTTTCATGATAAAAGCAGAAATGCAAAGAACATGCACAAACACAGATGAGTAATCAACATCCGCTCCGGTGTACTGCGCATGCCAGAAATCTTGCTGCCATCGCGACAGTGTGTGGCACTCAGGAATTGTTGATTTCTGTTCAAAAATATTAAATGTGGAATATATTTCAATGGGAATATTTCAGACCGATCATCCAGAAGAACGCTTTGGTCTTTCTCGACAGTCGGCTGGATCTTAAAACAACATTACCCTCCATCAAATAACCGAACTAAACAAGGAATCAGGAGCCTTATTCATTTAACTTTACACTTTGCAGTGCCTGGGAAAAATGAATTTGATTTAAATGATGATGCTGATGAAAATCTAAAGCCTTGATAATCTAGACCTTAAAAATTTTTTATGTTTAATTTGAAAATAAACTCAAATGATTTATTTTAAATATATTCTCCTTTATTTTCTATTTCAACTAAAATTATTGTACAAAAATTAATGGTAATATAATAAATAAGAAACTCACATTAGTTCAAAATCAAAAAGAAAATTGCACACATTCAAAAAATATAAATAGCAGAAAAGAATTTTCTTTAGGTATAAGAATAGTAATTAAGTTGATGTACATAATCTTTATATATATATATATATATATATATATATATATATATATATATATATCGTTATTGACATTTTGCTAATTTCAAGAAATAATTTTATACATTAAAACAAATGAATTACATTTTGTATTAATGTATGATATATTTTAATGGGAAATTGAAATGTTTAATAAAGTTACTTTAAGCATATTGTTACTCTATTTTGATTATTAGAGCAAGTTATAAATTTTGCTATTTTTACGTGATATTTAATAAAAAAATCGTGTAATAAAATATGTTTCATTTATTCAAGTTATTTATATAATATAAAATGTGTGTGTGTGTGTTTGTGTTTGTTTATATGGCTAGTCACAAATTTAAATAAAGATCTTTTTTTATTTTTGTGGTATTAATGATTTAATACATGGCTATATATTAAATACTGGTGTTTTTTGTCACTCAACGGTCATTTTTTGCACACGAGTTCAATGAAAGTTTTATTATTTTTCGATGTAATTCAAGAAATTGTAAGTATATATTATTTTTCTGTTTTCATGTTTGCTTTGTGTAACATAATTTTAAATTAGGCGGCCATTTTTGTTCGGTGACGTGAATGTTCTTATCGCAGATTTATACAACTTACTCCAGCTCTGGGAGTAAGTTGTATAAATTTGCGATGGGAGATTAAGCTGCTGTTAGGTGAAAATCTGACGTTTTCTTTTTGGAAGTTTTTCTCCACTCATGTCGACGCTCATCTTGCAGAGTGGGGCAAGCAACAGAGAGTGCGATTTCGAATGCCAGTGGGTCGTTGTAATTTCGAAAGAGTGATCCAAAAGTGAAGCAGGAGCCCACTCGTAAGTCTTATTTCACCAGAAGAATGTTGCAACCATGGCGTATTTAACATGCTTCACTCTCTGTGAGCAAACATGAAGGGTTCTCGATGGGTCAGGATTTGAACTCATTATTTTTGATAATAATAACGAATGTCCTCACCAACCACAGCTCCGGGTCGATACCAATCAGCAGCTGCAGAGTCAGTAATTCCAATTTCTTCAAACAGAATCAGTAATACTTGTCTTAATAAAGGAATGTCTTCTCCGGTGAAATAATACTGTAAGTTTACATTAGTTTCTTTTAAATAAATCATTCAAAACAGGACTGGAAGATTACTTATGTTGATACATCTGACTTTATGACATGCCATGCATAGTACCACTTATTCAAAACTGTAAATTTCATAAATCTCTTGGTTCAAAAAGTAAGAGCGCGTAAAAGTAATCGACGCATTTTTTCTAGAAAATTAAATCACTGCACTTTCAAACTATATATTTTGGGAAACAAAACTGTTAAGACCTCCGCTATAATATAAATGACGCTCTCACTCAGAGGGAGCTGCCTAAGTAATGTGTAAGGGAATAGCTGTAACACTGCAAGTTGACAGCTTCGATCTTCCTTTATTACTTCTTCGTGTTTATTTTTATGTTTAAATAAGTGTCGTTTATCGTAAACATGCAGTCCACTTAAATTATTTAATAGGATGACTTCAGCAATAGCACAATAAATTAAATTCTGAATATATAAGTAATTTCAGTGAACAATGTGTTCAGCTTTTTGAATGAGTGGTGTCGCTTGCTGTCACATTTAAGCAGCGTTTCAGCGCTCGGGGATTTTTGCTTAATTCTTTGATGCATCCACCACAAAAACATCCTCAAATTTGAATATCGTAGGTTATAAGCAGATTTATTTCACCCTTTTGACTCTTTGTCTCCAATTTGTTGTCGTTTTGTCTTAATTATTGCATTTGATAAGTATTCTAATAAAACTAATTTCTTAAAATGTTACTCTGTCAAAGTAAAATGGCGATTCAATTTGAGCTGTGGGACTATTTTGGTTAAAAAAAAAAAAATTGAACTGTCACTGACATATCATGAACTCTGCTTTATTATCTTACTATTTGACATTTAAAGCCGTTCTGACAACAAATTTCTCTTGCCTCAGTAAAACTTCCTACTTTTCTTTCGTTAAAATATTACTTTTTTCACTTATTTCCGATAATTTCCAACAATATTTAACATATTCATAAAATAAAAAAATTTTTAAAAATTATAAATATTCGCGTGCGCGAGGGTATATTTTTGAAATTATAAAGTATTACTACCAAGTTGCGGAATAAACTTAGATGGGACATTTTCACAAAATTCAAATGAGAATAGGTACGAATCAATATATCATGAAAATAATCTGCGTTTTATATTTGTCACATAAGAAGTACTAAGTGCAGAAACACCGTCTGGTGATGAATTGCGTACATCATAGAGCCATAATATGAGGCAAATTGAATATACCTATATTCGAGATTTCCTACCTTGTGTGCTCAGTTTTCATTAATAGTTAGATATAATATGATTCTGATATTACTTTTTTACACTGGATCAAATCTCAAAATGAGATTGCTGGATATTATATTGCTTTTCATAGTTATTTTCGAAAATATTCAGTTTAAAGGATTTTTTATGCACCTGCAAGTAATGGTGGTGAATTTATTTATAATATTTCTCTCAGAATACGGGAAGCAGCCAAAGTTGAAGCTTAAGCTCGCCTCCTGTCAAACGGCATCAGTAATGTGCCTCGGAATCTTAAGGGAGGCATGTTCTCCTTTCCCCCAAGGGACGGCGGATCCCCTCCCCTTTTTGCATCTTCGGCGCAAATCACTCTCCCGAAACAAAGCCAGGAAGCAAGACGTCATCCTCTTACACTCGGAATCCGCACCGCTGCGAAGTGAACCGCGTCGCCACGAGTGGAGAGTCCATTTAAATAACGGTGCTTGCCGTGGATCATCGCTGCACCACGAGAATTCCCAAGCATCTTTGAAGAATCGTTAAAAAGGGATTTGTTGCTACTTATATTTCGCATGCATACCTTACGTCAACTCAAATACGAGTACAAATAATATTTAGAGGAGATAACTTATAAAATATAGTTTTTCTCAGAATTTTGTGTAAGAAAGGCAGAGGAAAATCTTAAAAAATACTGAATGAATAATCAACGTGGACAGTGAATCAAATTATATTGTATATATAAATATTAAAAAATGAAGATTTTTGAATTATTTACAAATGTCACTTTAAAGTGAAAAGATATTGAATTCAGAATTTCAATTGAATAAATCTATCAGAGCATCGCTTGTAATGACTGTAAATGATATTAACGTTCATTTGAAATTATTGTAAAATTGCTTATATTATGATGTGCAAGACTCTAGAATCTTTTTCCTTCTAGAAGAAGGTAAGGGGTATGGACTTTATCCCTTTTAAAGCAATGGCGCCTGTTCCCCCGCATGATGTCCGGGGGCAGCTCTTCGTGCTCCCGAGGCTGTGTCCTTAGGCGTTGCAGGGTCCTTTCATAGCCTCAGTGGATCGGTAAACTGAGTACAGAGCCTGCAGGGGGTCTGAACACTGCGCATTTAAGTAATAATGAGAAAGTACTCTTATACTTAAACTATTTACTTAAAGGAACCATTTCATGCACTTCAAACTAGTAATGAAGTGAATCAAATTCAGTTATTGTAAAATTTTAATGAAATTTAATGAAATGAAAAATGAATAAAAGTAAATATTTATCCCAATTCACCACACAATAAATAGAAAATGTGCTTGGATAATTAATCAAAATTTCCATAATACTTGAATAGAAATGCTTGAATTTTTTTATGTAGGTTATAAAAATATTTCATTATTTTGAATTATAGAGAGATTTGCTATTTATTGTAATTAACCACCAACTTAGTAATAATAATATGTTGTGTGTATAATTAAGCACTATAAAATAAGTAATGAGAGAATAAATATTTTAAGGATTTACTGTTGAATAACTTAAATGTATCGGCCAATAAATCAGATACAACTTTATACATTTCCTTATAAATCATTCGATGGCGTCTGCGGCCTCTGCACGGAGCAGATTTAAGAGTTTGGAAAAATACAGCATTATAGACTTCTGACAAGACCGCACCCTTCTCCTCCCTCTTGAAGATCTTCTGTAACCGTACTTCCCTCGTGCTTCTTTTCAAGATTACGATCATTATTTCCGGATAATATTAGGAGAAAAGCGCGGTTAAAAAGAGCTTACGTTACGGAAAGCCCGGAAGTTTTTGATCAATCTCTCTCAATAAGCAACAATTTTGTTGTTTGGAGGCATATGTACTGCGAGTTTCTTCGAAGCAAACTAAAATACACCGTTCACATTTTTATATCATACCTTAAAAATGCATTAGATGTTTGAAAGGAAGATTTAATCAAGTAATGCCGAAATATATGTACTTCGATAAAAATCCCAAAAATTATTTCAGGCATCTTAAGCAAATTCAAAGAAATAGAAGTAAGCGATGTAATTTGAAATACAAAGTGATAAATGTTTTTAAATACTTAAAGTAACCTTTATTGTATAATTATTTTTAAAGAAAGAATAATAAATCCTATTTTTTTGTTAAAAGAATTTATCTAGTTTATTTCTAATGTATCTAAATGAAAATTAAAACTCACAAATATTAAAATATACTGCTGGCCACCCAAATTGTAACAACAAGAAAGACAAGAGATATCAAAACAAAATTTATTTTGTAGATAACATGCTGACCAATATTAAATGCTTAAATTTATAGGCTTCTGTGAAGTTTGGTTCTGCCAAAATCAGTAGCTGGAGTAGCTCCACTCACCGCTACCACTCACCTCGGCATTGATACAAAGAGACTTTGGATGCGTTCTTGGGGTACAGCAGACCCAGCAGCTTCCACACGTTGCCACAGTTGATCTGGTGTGGCAGCTGCATGATGTAATCCGAGTCAATCGTTGAGCAACCATGGACCACATGTTTTCTATCGTCGTAAGATCTGGAGAGCAAGCCAACCAGGGAACCAATTCAATCAGGCGATTGACGAAGAACCCTTGGACAATGCGTGCCATGTAAGGTCGCGCATTATCCTGTTGAAATATAGCTGTGGGCCAGAACTGAAGGTAAGGAAAGTTGAAAGTTTGTTCTTGCCGCAAAAGATTCGTATGATTGCAAAGAATGTCACGTCATTGACGGAGTCAGTTCCAGCAGACAGACTGAGAAGGCAGGGATGTTCTTACGGTAAATCGCAGATGACAGACACCTGGGTGTGTACAAAGTGCTCCAACTCGATTAAAAATAATTGGATTATGGAACTGTGGAACGTTTGTGTGGTGCTGGTGCTCTCAGCGAAACGTCAGCACGCATGGAGCAACGCGCTCGCCGGGAGGCGGCTCCACAAAGCACGTCTACCGAAATTCTACAGAATGTGCAAGACCCTGGATACAGCCACATCGAGTACAAACATAGCTGTCGATAGGTTGCTAGTAACCTGCTCACATGATGTCTATTAAGGAGCCTGCCGTTAACCCCAAACATAGACGCCTGCGTCTGGAATGGTGCTGGATTAGAGTGATGTGGACGGCGAAGTGGACCAGTATTGTCTTCTCAAATGAAACAAGCTTTTGTTTCTTCAGTAATAGTTCCTCGTACAAGTGTGGAGTCGACGTGAAGACAGAATCCTGCAGCAATTGTGGAACGCCTCCGCCACGCGATAACGTGGCATCATGGTTTGGGCACCATTGCGTACGATTTCAGGTCACCTCTAGATCGTATTTACGGCACTATGACACCCCAACGTTACGTGGATGATGTGCGGCTGCCGTGATACTTCCTTACATTCAATGGTTCATAATGCCCTTTATCAGCAGTATAACAACCGACCGCACATTCCTGGCATCAGCAACATGCCCGGCAAGGTGTACAGCTGCTTCACAGGCCATCATGGTTGCCAGATCTCTTACCAATCAAACACGTTTGGGTTATGATTGGACGCCATTTGCAGATCCTGCAGCTGCCTCTTTCAGAAGACGCACTTTGGGTTAACAGAGATGATGGAGAGCCATTGCTCAGGACGCCCTCCATACTCTGACTGACTCTGTTCCTAGACGTGTTGCTTTGTGTATCACCGTTCACGATGGTCCTACAAGCTACTGAACCTACTTTGTTCACGCTATGTATTAATCATATCATTTCTAAATACATATCACTTATTGTTCGTTGCTGTTTCTCTCTGATTGCCGAGTTTTGTCACTTTCTGGAAACTCCTTCTGGGTGTTGCATTTTCAATATCGAGCAGTGTACGCATTTTATAACATGATATAAGTAATGCCACTGACATTACATGGCATATGTATTGTTACCCCAATACAAGCTAAATTTATGTATCCAGTGATTTCTTAATTTAGTATCAAGTTTCTAGTTTAGTACTGGTCTATATAATGTTTCTTATACTTATTTTTAATTTAAAACACTTGCGTTTTTTAGCCTTCCACCTCGACCCTAGCGGGGAAACGTTCTGCTGAATGGAAAGGCCTCGTATCTTGATTTCGTCTCAAAAAGTCATTCCTAGTGTTTCGTAACATTTTGAGTTATTTTATACACGAGATTTTATTTTCATGATGTTCCTGTTCTCCACATAAAAGAAAATTCCTTTTAAGTGTGTGTTGCTGAAAATACTTTTTTATAACAGTACTCATAGATTTGCGAGGTTTTCATACTGAATTTTTTTCCTTCAACCGCACAGAAACAGGTTTGCATATATTTAACAACACAAACTTACTGTCAAATACTGTTTTTAAAAATTTATTAATTTTTACATTTATTAAAAATTTATGATGGAAAATAAATTATTACTGCATTAAAATGTTAATTTGAATGCGTAACATAATATTTAATTTTACTGAATTATTTTGAATTGAATTATGTTTATTAAAATATAACATCAAGCTATTTCTTTCTCATTTCCCATATGTAATTAATATTAAAATATTTTTTGTAATATGTAATTAAGTAATTAATATAATAATTTTGAATTGGTCTGTTTGGCTAGTAAGTTTGCTCTCGTTATTAGAAATTAGTGATATCGAATCCCGATCCATCATGTTCGATAATGCAGGCTGGGACTCGTAAAATAAGTTAAGGTTGTAATGTCTTCCATAGGAAATGGTATCACTGTAGGCAGAGGCCATTTCTGGGCTCTTCTGTTTTGTCGACACTTCTACATTACGAAGACACTCTGACACGCGATCTACTAGGTTTCCTCCATTTATTACATAAGCTGCTGTCATCAGTTACCCCCACAGTACATATAATAGCTGGACTTTATATAAAGCTGTTGAGACAGATTCGGGCAGAGGATTACGAAATCTCAGTTTCTTTTACAAAACAGACCACAAAAGTTCTATAATGCCTAAAAGCAAAGATTGACAACAAAAAGCTTGTAAATGAGTTAACGTTTTCGCAAAACCAATTTCATCAGTTCAACTACGGTGAAATATCCATGTCTGCACAGGTCAACCTGCAATTTATTGGCAGAAGAGTTACGTAAGAAATGATTTGACTTGCTTAGGTGATATGACAAGAAAACCTATTCCAACCCACAAAATAAGTTCCTGAATCGTTACGGATCTCTCTGTAATTCTAGAAGGAGACTGTCTGAATTGGGGGCATACGTAGATGCTTCCCATGTCGTGAAATATATAGAAATCGGATTAATCGGAAAACGAGAGAAATTTCCATTGGTCAACAGCTCCTGTTATATGGTCGTATTTAATGTTGCTGAGTTTTATTATCTTTATTTTGTCACCAATATTTTTAAGAAAAATATAAGGGACAAATAAACGATAACCAAATTCAGAATCACAATTTATGAGTTGATGCTAGGTACCCTGTAAATGTGCATTCAACTCAGTAATTAATTTGACCTCCATAGTGTTCTTGTGGTGGTCAGAACCATCTTTAATGGCAGGCTGCCAATCACAATACGTATGGTTTAAATTCTGTCTGTCTTGTACATGTTCTGCCTTGACTGATATTTTCTGTTTTGACCTTTGACACGGTACCTCCTAATAACCACAAAATATTAATAATCAGTAGTTTCCCATAACTTCCCATAAGATTAGCATAGTGAACGTACACGTATTAATCTAAATGACCTTCCGAGGATGTAGCGTGCATGTGCACAGGAGAGTGAAAAATCACATGTTCTCCTCATCAGCAGATTGTTTTAAAATTGAGGGGCGCTTAATGATGCGTTAGTAATCCAAGCCCATTAACAATCCGGAGATCCTCTATACTGCTATATACACGCATGTCCATATATTAAGGATAATTCAAAATCACACAGAAATTGAACTCTAAAATAGAAATTTCACGTGTAGAAATATCACAGTCATATTGAAGAATAATATGCAAATTACAAAAAACCTCCAGGGGCACCGATAGTACATCACAAGAGAGGGGTATACAAGGAATGGTAGCAAAGAACTAAACTTGTTTACAAAAGCTTTAAAAGCCTTTAAGTGCAATAACCGAATAGTTATGGCACAAAGGAAGCATTTAGAGGATGTTTTACGTGGTAGAATTATCGGACGTCTGGTATGTGAACGTCCCCAGCTGGAAGTATCCGAGGAACTTGGAAATCGCCCAAAGTGTCATCACCAGGATTTGGCAACGTATCCAAGAAGAAGGTATTGTGAGTAGACGTTACTGCACAGGTCACCCCCGAGTTACACCGCCGATTGAGGACTGATATTTGGCAATTTAATGCCAAAAAAAACAGACGGAGCATAGCATCAGATCTGTCTCGTCAGCTGTCTTAAGCTACCGGTACGACAGTTTCAAGGTAGACCATGTAAAGACGCTTTAGACACATGGGTCTATATGCACGTAGGCTTGTCAGATGTGTTCCACTTACCGCAACTCACTGTCGCCAGTGGTTAGCCTGGAGTAGAGAGCATTCATTGTGGCCACCACAATAATGGTCTTGTGTACCCGTTACCAGCAAGAGATCACTATTAAATTACACCGTTAGGGTGGTGCAGGATTGCTCGTTTGGAGAGAAATTATTCTGGATTCCAAAACTAACCTGCATGTTCAGAATGTAACCATACGTGGGCACTACACACTGGGGTTTTGCATTAGGCTGACCACCTAATCCATACATTCGCTTCGAAACGCAGAGCCTCTCGGTCAAGAAAACAGAAATGGGTGCTGTAGACCTTTACCCACATGGGCTGACGTGCCAGTGAATAGTAGTAGGCTGGCAAATGATTACTTGGCCTCACTTTTTAGAATCAGAGTAACGAACCTGATTATAGCGGCTCCTTGAGTGAATGCTGATACTTTAACACATTTTTTTATTTCAGATAATTATAGAAATTTTAAAAATATTTGCTGTTTAGCTCTGACAAATTCAGCAATTGCTATTTTTATCCACCAGAAAATGATATTTTTTTGCCTTAGCGGAATATTTGTAATATATTGCTATCAAGTTCCAGTCATTATCTATATCTGATGTACCTTCTTAAGAAAATGAAAAGCAGCTGTATCTCCTTGTTTTGAAAAATATGCCGTAACTATCCTGAAATCGCTACATAAACCAAAGAACACAAGATGCGACAAGATGTTAAAATAAAAATGTTCTGCAATGTTATTCAGTTAGATGTTCTATGATGAAGGCCTATTTCAGCATAAATAATATGAGAAAGATCGTATAAAAAATTATATAAATTTATTGACCTCAACAGAATCTAGTTTTGCTATTTAATAATCAGTACTTATTTCAATAAATTTTAATGAAATTGCATTTCTTTAAGATTTAAAGACTAGATTACAAGAATGCTTCTGGGAATTTTATTGAAAATATTTTGAGGTTTATTATGCTGCAACAAAGTTTCATCTGCTTTTCTGACAGATTCAGTGTAATCATGACAGCTATATTTTTAATTATAAAAAAATTTCATAAGGGTATTTTAGTAATATTCAATAAATAAATATCTTTGATGATTTTAACAATTACAGGTATTTTATTAAAGGTATTTTAGTAATATTCAATAAATAAATATTTTTGATGATTTTAACAATTACAGTTTGATGGGCATTTCATTTTGTTCTTCTTAGGTAGTGGATTGCCTCACTTAAAAAGACTAAAAACTTTTAGTGAGAAATCTTTTAAATTACATATTCTAAAAAGATTCCTCACTAAAAAGATTTTGTGACTATTATGCGGTTTAAGAATTTCAATAAAAATATCAAAGGATATACAGCTTATTTATATGTGTCTCTAACATAAAGCTGCTTTTAAACACTACCGTCATAAGTTTATAATGAAATAAAGTTATTTGATGCAAATTACACTTCCACGTAAAAATCCCGCAAATAGGGATTGTTAAAAATCAAATTGCATAGTTTTGAATCAACGAAACGTATGTGCAATGAAGCAATTATCATTATTAAAAATCCATAGATTAAAGTTTCTTTCAATTCACCCAAATATACATACATATATTCAATCTGTTTTCATTTCTTCTTTTCTTACATTTTATGAAAGCTATTATTTTCTACTTTCCAATGATTTATATTTTGATTACATTTAATTCAAAGAATTTAAAACTGAAATATTTAGTTACACATATCCATTTGAAGATTATTCTTTTTAATAATTTCCCAATTAAATCATTAGCAGAAATCTTTTGGATAAATGTTTTCTTTTATTTCAAACATATTGCGCGCAATTAAACAAACAACCATTTTCAAAGCTTCTCTCTTAAGAACTGTCGATTCTCCTCGACAGAATAAAAAACAGCCTTTAAGCACACGACAATGCCATTTTGAAGCGCGAGGCGCTTTTGTTCAGCTTCATTTATTTAAAGATAAATAATTTATTTTTCTGCATATTTTATTCTTGATATTTGATAACGATTTCAAACTGTTATGGAAGCGAACGTTTCTTCCTCGAAACAATAACCTTCAGAAACAATGCTGTCTTAATATGGGAAAAAATTACCATAAAATTTATTAACAATGCAAATGAAATTATTTGCTTTCTGAAACAACAATGCCAAAATTAACGTATAATTAATTTACTTTGCTATCTTCTTTTCTAATTAAAATTTTTTTATTGTTGTCCTATTTATTAAAATAGATTCAAAAGTGTATAACGTTGTTGACAAAATTTGCAAGACAATTTTTGTTAAATACATAACATAGTTGAAATATATAATGCCCAAATGCTCTTCCAGCACTGAAAGGGACAGAAGTGAGGGATCTTGTACAGTGAGGCAGCCACAGACTCGGCTATCGTTACACGATTGTCGGTCTTCTGTTATTTAGAAGCAGGGACCACACACAAGCAGAAGGCCCCATGCTTGGCCTCACCCCTCTCCAGAGCTATCATTTGACATGGACGATATTGCGAACAAAACCCATTGAACGTTCCTCAATTGCTATGAGCTAACACGACAGTTCTTGTGCTGGGTTGATATTCTAACTAGCAATTTTTCGTTAAAGAGGAACGAACGTCCATGTCAATCAGAAAATTCCAGCCCGTTGAAATGCATATTGAGGTTAAATGTATAAAATCCTTATTTTCCAGTACCGAACTACCTATAGCGGCCTGGGGCTTGTATTATGATCCGAGTCTCCATCTAACATGCATAAAATACAGGCTGAAAAGTTTCCTGTGATAAGTTTAGCTTATATTTTATAATATTTATATTAAAACAATTTGCCACACAACAATGCAAATCTCACTATTCACTCCTACGCATTAACGATCAATTGCTGAGAAGATTGAAATCACTAAAAGAAACAAAGTTTTGCTTTTGAAAGTGTTATATATTTGTTTGTTTGTTTGTCGCTCAACGGTCATTTTTTGCACACGAGGGCTAATTAGACCGGCACCTACCGTTTCAAGTGGATTCCGAACCACTACAAACATCCATGACCAAGGTGGGATTCGAACCCACGAACTGTTGAACCGAAGGCAAGAGCGCTAACCATTCGGCTGCCAGCTCGGAGAAAGTGTATATAGTTTCATTATGTGAAACAACATGTAAAATATGCTAACCACACAATAATAAAAAATGTTGTATATTTTACTTTAGAACCTTGTCCACTAGAATCACAAAAAAAAGTCAAATAATACATACTAGTTCTATATTCTTATTCATTTTCTTAAACAATGTTTAGAAAAGTGAGTGACTACGACGTTTCTTAGATAAGCTCTTTTTCTTAAATTTTCAAAGCAATTTTACAGATTAAGTAACGTTTTATAAATATGAAAAAGAAAATATTTCATACAAAAGTACACTTTTTTCCTACGTATAATGTTTTATTCCCTCAGTAAAACAATTTGCTTTCAACGCAGTCTATATATTCATTAATAAATAAGTTTAAAGAATTGATTTTACATTTTTGCATTCCTCTAAACAGGACAGATACTGAGCTGATGCTCATATTTTTGAACTTAGTTGCAGATGTTCTTGGGTTTGATTCCTACATTCAGAATGGATGGTTCTTTACTTCGTATTTCACTTCAAGAGTTTACCTTTCTGTGAGCGAATATTTAAAATTACTTCAATGAATTAGAGACCCAGTAATTATAATTTGCTTTATGATAAAAGTTTTTATTTTCTCATAAAAAGGATAGAATTATAGAAATATTTTTCTCTTTGCTATAAGAAAAATTCTAAATTACACAATACCCAAAAGCGTACATTTATAAGAAAGCATTTAAAATTATTCCAATGAAATAGAAACCAAATAATGATAAACAATTCTATAATAAAAGTGTTCATTATGTCACAAAAAGAATGAAATTATCAAAATATACTTTATTTCACATGTAAGAAAAATTTAACGTTTTTCTTTTTTTATTATAGTCAGTTAATTTACATTTGTAATGGGAATATTCAAAGTATTCCTATAATATAAATAATTCTTTGATTAAAGTTACTGTTTTATAAGATCGAACTAGTTTAATTTAGAAAATTTACGACTTTCGACGTGTTGCATGTTAAAATTAACTTCTGACGAAGACTTATTTTCTCTGAATTTCGTCCTTGTGAAAGACTGTGTGAATAACAAAACTCAATTGAAGGCGAACTGCATTTAATTTGCTTCCTTGTCAGGTAGGAGGGATCAAGCATGCTTGAATCCCTAATAATATTCGGGGTTCCATTACTTGACCTCCCACCACAAATTAGAAGCTCAATGAAGTCCGTCCGGCGTTCCGGAATGATTAGCGGTGTGGAAATCAGAGGCGGAAAGAAAATTATGCTGGATTCAACCGCAAATTGGGAAACGGTGGAACTCGAAAGAAAGTTAAGGTTGAAGTTGGGGAAATGTAATTAAAGCTCTCTTCTAAATGGGAAGTGGCAAAGAAAGGGGCTTCACCTGAAATAACCCTCGCGTTCACCCATCAATCGTAGCGAGCGGAAATAGTAGATTGGTAATTCCGTGTTTTGTTTAATTAAGAGGGAGAATTGTTTTGTAGGGAATACCTTTTACTATATAATGGGCTTCTATGAAATCAAATAGGTAGTTCCTAACTTAGTCTATATTTCCTCGGAAGAAAGGGGTCCCGAATAATATTTCCAAATGCTTATCTGTGCAATAGATTTGGGGTCATATCATTTTGAATTTTTTCTAATCTTAGCAACGCATAACGGGCAAGGATGTACTCCAATGCATTTTTAACACACCATCATGCGCTATCATTATCCGGAAGCACTGGCCAACAGGGTGTGAGTTCACAAAGACAAATTTCGAGAGCTTCGAAGCGCACGTTCTGAAGAGGGGAATGGAAAATGGTCTTCAGAGTGAAATGTCCTAAGTACGATACAAGTCAACTTCGGAAAACATAAACGAAGAGGTGTGGTGGCCTGATTAGTCAAGGCGCCTTCCTCGTTATCGACAGGTAGTGAGTTTGAATTCCTGCTTAACCGAAGATCCGATGTGTCCATGAAGTGCGGCTGGACATGTGAAATAAGTCTCACTATGTTCTCGAAGTAAAATAATTCCTCTAAGATGGCAAGTCAAGGTCTTCTTTTCCTGCTTCTAAATTTTGAAGACTCTCCCACCCGACTGTTACCGCCGGACTGGCAGAGTCCGATTCTGGTTTAGATAGATATGCGCAAACAACAGCAGATCAAGGAACATATGTCCTCAGTTTGCACAAGTGTCGTAGTGGTTGCTAGGAGAGTTTCCGGATTGTGCCACAAGTGATACTTAATTTATAGGAAACTCTTGAGGTTGCCATTGCAGTGTCACCCGTAGGCCTTTCTGGCTTCCGACTCTGGAATGTCAAAGCATTTCTCCCGAAAGAAGTAAATACAAGCAGTAGAAATGGAAGTCAAATCTCTCATTGTTGACAAGTGATCAAGATCGATCCAAGGACCTTCCAGTTTAAATCACATGATTTAACATTATTTTCCTAAAAATCATTTCCATGAAATAACCAGACAAGTTAGTTAAAGAATATGAAAAGACGAAACATTTCGTACCTTACCCAGTTAGTCTATGAAATAGCTGAAGATAGACCACTCAAGACATTTCAGCAGGCGTGAAACCGGGCCTGATTTGGGCTCTACCAGTTGGATAGAAGCAGCAGACTTCGTCATTTAGAAGAAGGAACCGAGCAAATGACTTGCCACCTCCAGAGGTATCCTATCACTTGGAGGACATGGCGACCGGGACCTATGGCGCGTGCTTTAGTGAATACGACGGATCTTTTGCAGGGACAGGATTCGAACTTGTTACTTTCCGATAACAAGAAGGAATGTTCCTAAAATAACAGAACAGCGGCTTTTAGACCATTAAAGGGAGAAATAAATAATTTCAAAGTATTTTCTAAATTAATTTAACATAATTAACTGAAGTCTCCCAAAAAATACATTTTATAAACATTGCGCATGATTAATTGATAATCAAAGCAGATGATATAACTTATTATTGATTCTATTGCTAATATTACTTCAGTAGTCTGACTTCTATATCTTAAAATCAAAGGAATAAAGTGTACTCGTCATTGCAAAGCAGCTGAGCTGTAAGGGATTCCAAACTCTAAAAACAGCTTAAACCGGTTCAAAAATCTTCCGAATACCGTATTTGATACTTCAGCGATCAAGTGATAATCATGCTATGTAGAATACCTATAAAAATAGTATAATTCAGTAATTTTATGTATTTTAAACATAAAACCATATTGAATTCTACTATTTATGACTTGTGTTATTTCACGAAATAGCTAGTTATTCTTTGAAGTAACGAATTTCACATTTTAAATGTAATGTACAAATAAAATCTTTTCTCTGATTGTTATCAAAATTTATCCAGAATTCTTGTGATCTTTGTATTTCTTTTACTCGCTGCCGCGATAGTGTTTTTGGTTTTCCGTATACGCCACTAATTTGTAAAGCATTAAAACACTTCGTCCATCAAAATAATTCGTAGAATTAAAAAAACTAATGGATTCCATTATTTTGCAGATGCAAGAAAGTTCGCCCCTATCCAACTAGGCCGCTGTGTCTCCTTGTCTTTCGAATAGAATAAATACTTCTATGGAAAGCAGTTCAAGTATTGCTTGTAAATTACGAAGACTGCTTCCATTAGAACCCAACTCAAAGAATCATGCAGCCGCACACACATCATTCACAGCTTCATGAACTGAGCTTATTATGACGCATTTTTAACGTCTGCCATATTCATGAATCAAAAAAGATAAAACCTTGAACATCTACAGCGACACAGATTAAGATCAATAACTCTGAATTGTGTAAAGTGGTTAAGCTATTTTACTTTCTCTTCATTTATTTAAAAAAATAATAACACAGGCAAAGTTATTTGTTAAAATTGTCTTTGTAGCGTTACGAAAATTCTATAAAAGTGCACAATTTGCAGTTTTAAGTTATGTATAGCGTTAATTTCTGATTCTTCGTTTCGGTTCTACGAAGCTGTGCTTCAAACAGTTAATTGATCGCTTAGTCAAATGACGGCAGCTTAACGACTGTGCTGCCTTCCACCAGATTATCCTTAATTGTCTTCCCCTGGGACATTCATTGATGTTTTGAACAGGAAAGATAATTGTGAGGGAAACTGTTATGTCAAAACTAGTAAGCACATATCTAGTAAGCACGTCTGAAAACTAGTAAGCACAGTAGTACATAAAACTAGTAAGCACGTCTGAAAGCAAGGACAATGGGAATACACCGAGGACCCAAATTATTTATTAAACTATCAAGAATATTGTTTCTTATAAAATTTATCATTATGGTTTAAAATATAATTTTCACAATTGTGAGATATACATTGCTCAAAATTTGTAATTTTTTAAAATATGGGTTTAAACAAGGTAAGCGAGGACCTAAAGTTTGCACATGCAAACGATGACATCACAATTGCAACTGAGGTACTCTGGCAACCGAGAACTTTTTATACACAAGCAAACGTGAACCTACCTTACCTACTTGCAAGCGTGGACCCCATTTACACATATGCAAATAAGGATAATATATGCATTCGATTCTACGCACAGTTAAAATTCTACATTATATTTTATGTATCCTTTGCAATAGATTTGTTTTTATGTATTAATTTAGCATGCATCGTATAATTTTTGGTTTAAGTCCTACTGAGAGAATCTCAAAATTAAACGATATATTTCCACACAGAACGTAAGATATCAGTAAGAATAATACTCTAACAATCATTTATCTATCATGCATAAAAAATGCACAAGTGTGACATGATTGAAAATTATAATATTTAAAAGTGTTCATTGGGCGTAAGAAACCGAGGTTTTCCATGGTTTCGAATTACTAAGCCTAACACTAAATAAGAAAACAATAACAATCATGTAAATAAAGCGGAGTTTTCCCCCTATTTCAAATTGCTAAGCATAACTATATATATAAAAAAACAGAAATCGTATTAAAATAATAATCGTAATAAAAGATTCTATTTAAAAATATTTCAGAGTTAAAATTAAAAAAAATAAAATAGCAAAAATAATTACATTTAATAGCATCTAGTTAAAAATAAATACAGTAATGAATTTCAGAGATTTAAGAGATACATAGAATGTTATAAATCATTACTACATAAAAGTAGACAAATCAAAAATAATTCAAAAAAATAGAACGATTCCATAATTTCGTTTATTATTGGAAATTTAAATACATAACATACAATTCTAGGAATTCCATGCCTACAGAAAATAATTAAAATAAAATTCTTATCTTCATTTTTCCTCTGGTGCTCGACATACACAGCAAAATCCAAAATGAATATAAAAATCAGAGTTTAATTTCTGGCACGATATCCATAGTGAAATATAAAGCGAATATAAAAGACAGGATTGAAATTCCGGCGCTATATCCGCAGCGAAATAGAAAATGTGAATATAAAAGACAATATTTATATTCCGCACTACATCCGAAGTGAAATAAAAAATAAACATGGAAAAACAGGATTTAAATTTTACGATGTTGAAAATATAAAAGAAAAATGTAATAATAAATTAAAATAAATATATAATAAACCAAATAAAAAAGATATGAATAAGATAATTGAAGTTGGAAAAAAAGTACAATTTACGATGTTTGGAGGCTGGTGACAACAAAACACAACAGCAAACGGCGGTTAAATGGCTTCGAATTAAAATGTAAAATAAAATGTTCGAATTGAAAAAGTTAAAAGTAAAACTAAACTTGAACTAAAACTAAAAATATTGTAGCCATTGAAAAGAAGCATATATATGACGTAAAAATGATGTAAAACACGAGAAAAATGAAATCTGGCATCAAAAAAATCTGAAAAGTAGCCAAAAACTGAATTTGGCAACATTATAATAAATACAAAAACTCCAACTTGCTACACTATAATCAAAACAAAGAGCTCTAAAATAATGAATCTAAGATTCTCATAATTTCTGGCTCTACTCTACTACCTAGAGCTTTGGCTTTTTTAAAAGCAATATGTTTTTAAATCCATGGGTAGATACAATAAGTAACAAGAAAATTAATGAATTACGCTCAATATTTGAGGCTAGCTCAAAAAAATTAAAAACCAACGACATTTTCCCTTTTTTATTTTTTAGACCTGGAGAAGTAAGTGTTGTTAGAAGCATACCTACACAAGCCACGAATTAAACATTCTTGATATAAAATTGTAATTTCCATATTTTTTCTCCATTGATAAGTAATTAAAGTACTAATGCTATAGCAAAATAGTTATTGTTTTCATTATTCTCTTATTCATTCAGTTTAAAATCCTCTTGTTCTCAAGTTTAATTTTTCTTTTTATTAAATAATGTTTACATACAAATAATTTAAAATTTGGAAACATGCATTATAGTTATCAATATGCATACAGATGTTTAAGTAAAACTTAACCCAATGCATAACTACTTACAGTTAGCTATAATTTTAGTGTTTTCTTGTTAAGTAAAACTTATAAAAACAGCACACTAAAATTAGATATAACTTTAATAACCTTTAGCTAATTTTAAAAACATTTCAGAATTTAGTGAGTACTGAAAATTAGGACTTGTGTTAAAAAAATTTGAACTGCAACTTATGAATGATTGTTAAGGTTTTGTTATATTTTTGGTAATGGATATACAGTGAGTGTAAAAAGTATTCGTACAGTACGACAATTGATTTAAAAGAGATTCGTTTATAAAAATTATAAATATAAATTCCGTTTTAATTAATTAAAAGTATAAAATAGAACATATTTTCACTAGTTTAATGTATAATTTACAAAAAAATAATTTTATACATGAATAAATATTTACAAAATAGAAACACTCCAACATTTTGTAGTGTAAAATGTATTCGTACATCAGGCATATATTGACCAACACAATCATAATATTACAGTTAATACCTTGTAGGATATCCCCTAGTTTGAATAACTGCCTTGAGTCTCTTTGGCATCGATTCTACTAACTTTGCTGTTATTGAGCTAGATATGGCGTCCCATTCTTGATTAAGAGCCGATTCCAAATAATTTTTATTAGAAATATGTCTGGATCTAATATTTTTATCAAGAACGTCTCATAAATTCTCGATGGGGTTGAGGTCCGGTGATTGAGGAGGAAGTTTCATGAACTTTGGGGTATTTTATAGTATCCAGAGCCTTGTGTTTAGGGCTGTGTGGTTGGGGTCGTTATCATGCATGAAAATGTAATCACCATTCAAGCCCATTTTTGTTGCACTAGGTCCTAAATTATTGTTTAAAATGTCAATATAAAATTGATGATTCATAATGCTTTTAATAAAGACTAATTTGCCCACCCCAGAAGCACTCATACACCCCCAAACAAGGAGACTTCCACTCCCATGTTTCACTGTTGGCATTAAATTTATTGGATGCATTTCTGTATTACGCTTTCTCCATACCATTCATCTCCCGTCCGATCTAAATATGTTGTATTTACTTTCGTCTGTAAAGATAATCTTTTTCAAGAAATCTGGACTTTCATAACGTATTGCTTGGCGAAAGACAATCGCAGCTTCCGATTCTTCTCACTGACAAAGAATTTTCGTCTCGTAACACGGTCATGGAAACCTTCATTTCTGCATGTATTTCTAACAGTACTTACGGAAACTGCTGTTTCCATGTTCTTCAGTTCTGATGTTAATGTAGGAGCCCTTATTTTGGGATCCTTCTTTAATGAACGTACCAGAAACCGCCTGTCAGATGATGTCGATAGACATGGTCGCCCAGTACGAGAACTGTTTTAAACCGTTAGAGTGGCAGCAAACGCTTTTATGATTAACTGCACAGTGTAACGGGGTCTACCAACCAGATCATAAAACTTGTTGTACGATTTACCATTTTTACGAAGCTTTAAAATCAGTTCTCTTTCGGAAACACTTGTCGCTTTAATTTAATGACCCATTACAGAATTTTTTGTTTCTCACTACATTAAAATTTCCACTGAAGAATTTCTTAAGTAACTTACAAGATAACGTCAATCAACTACATATTAATGGCTAAACCAATCACAAAATATAACAAAAAAATTTGCATTTCTTTTAGTATATGAATACTTTTTACACCACAAGATGTTGGATTGTTACAGTTTTGTAAATATTTATTCATATGTAAAATTATTTTTCTGTAAATCTCACATGAAACTAGTGAAAATAAGTTCTATTATGTATTTATTATTAATTAAAATGGAATTTATGTTTATAATTTTTATGAATGGATCTTTTTTAAATCAATTGTCGTACTGTACGAATACTTTTTACACTCACTGTATGTGTTTTATATAATATTAATGATAAAAGCTTTTAATTTTTCATGCTATAAATCTTTTAAAAAATTATTTCAAAGCTCGTGGGAAGAAGTTCGTATTAACTAATTGCATTAATATGACCCTCAAACAGATAAAGCGATAAAATCTAATTGGTATTAAGTTCTCAAAATTTTAACTGCGGTTCAGATTAAACTTTGCTCACATTCACTTCAAATTTACATTAAAATAGTTTTTTTATATAGTTTAAATTCTATTATTTATATTGTCTGAAAAATTGGTATCCATTTTATTGAAGAAAACTAATGCAACGCTTCAAAATCAGCATTAGAATACTTAGCTCATAACCTGTATTATAGAATAGCATGAAATTTTGTTAGTGACCTACTACAATTTTTTAATAAATGGTAATTTTTATATAGATTATTCCTTTTCTTAAATAATTATGATGATATCAATGAAAATACTGACTGTAAATATACATTAAGGAATTTAAAAAAATTGTTATATCAAACTGAATTAACAAATATATTCAGTCCTCTTTAGAGCTTTATGTAATAGAGAATAATTTATTATAATGAAATGTAATAATAAAGCTGTCTTGTGTAATTTAAAAATAAAATGTTATTTTATCACATTCTCAATGCTTATTGTTTCTATTTGTTTTTACTTATGATTTATTGTTTTTTATTAAATATTTAAAAATATTTCTACAATTTTTAGGCTTTTATTAGTAAATGAAAATACGTAAACTTATAATAAAAGAGAAAAATTACCTAAAAGTATATAAATAATCTAAAAAAAAATTTATGACATTGTGATTCGCACAAAAAATTTCTAAGTAATTATATTTGAATTAAATTTTTTTTTTAAATTATGCTTTTGCTTCCCTTCTTCCATTGAATTCCCGCTCTCAGTGATGCCTCAAGTATTCTCATTTAAAATATACACAAGCTAAGAATTTCATTCCGTGAAAAACTTTTAATTGCTTGAATGTGGAAAATTTTTATCGTATTCGTGAACAATTATTTATTATTCATTTTGTGTATTTGTACCGAAAATTTTCTTAAATAGTAAAATAGTTATGGGAAAGTACTCTCATATTCCCAGAAATATAAAATATTTATTTACTATAACTAATAAATATGATTTGAAAATTAAACCGGGGTTAGACGATTTAAAAAGTGAAAATTTGAATCAGAATAACAAAATAATAAGATTAACAAAAATTATCTTGTTATTTGGAAGAATTAAAGGAAAATAATGGTGTAACCAGACTTTAATTTTTAAATAAGGATATTGTCAAAATCAGAATCTAGAAAAGGGCTATTATTAAAAATGACCATACGAGAATTTATACTTAAATATTCAAATTTAAATGAAAAATTGATTTGTCAGTAAACTATATGAGGAAAATCGGATTAATTAATGATATAGAAAAAAAATAGTCTGTACTAATCATTTCAGGTTCCATGCAAACTACTCTATCGCACATGTATATCAAGCTTTTTCTAATGAAATATTTTTTCTTTGAAGATACTACTATAAATCAATATATTGCATTGACTGATTTCGTATATAAAAATAAACAATCCATTTAATTTATTACGTCTACCACAAAGTTTTGTCCGTTGATTTATGCTGTTAAAACCATATTAGAGCAAGATCTTTTTCAGACAACACCGGAGATCGCAGAAAGCTTCATTCAGCTCAGCAAAGTATTTCGGTCCATTATCGGAAGATAGGATTGGTGTGTGAAATATTCAAAACAGGTCCTACTTATTATAAGTCAGAAGAATTTTGATTATAAAGTTATGCCTCTATCTGCTTGTCCCGAACAAAATCGAAGCCCTTCTTCAGCCAAATGATAACTGGGGAAGATAATTAGATTACCTACGAAAACATCATAAGAATAAAAGTACGCTGTGTGGAACACCTGGCCCTTTCAACTCTAAAATTAATTTGGTTCTGAATTAGAGAATGTTGTGTATAGGGTGAGATATGTGAGAACCAATACATTATGAGCATTAAAAATTGAACGACGGAAAAGTATTGTCAGCAGTAACTAATAAGGAAAATTAAACTAATAGAATTAATAACTAATAAGGAAAAGCAATTGCTATAATTTACGATTGATCACATTGCAGGCATAAATTTTAAAAGAAGACACCGTCTGAAAGCAACAGAATGTCCTCACTGCAAATCAGCAATAAAAGGATCTAAGCAGACTAAAAATGTCTAAAATCGGTTCAAAGAACTTTCGAGTGCAATATTTCGTACTTTAAAGTAATCATTGTTACATAAAATACTTGGTTAAATTGTAGAATTCAATAATATTGTATACTTTAAGTTACTTGTCCAATTACTTAAATGAAAGATTTAGTTATTCTATAAAATAACGGATATCTCATTTTAATGCTAACATATGTTGCAAATATTTAAAAATCCTTATCCAAAATCATACTTTACATATTATTACATGTATTAAATAGCGTTATATTAGACAAATGCAGCATTTTATTGCATTAACCAAATTTAAAATGCAAACATAATGACTTATATTATTTGGTAATAGAATGGATAAACCATCTTACAAGTATATTTTTAATGAACCTATTACTAAATAACAAATATGTATTTTCAAAGTACTCTTTATTGAATAACAAGTAGATATTAGCAAATACGTTTTGCATTCCTTGTGAGGATTTAATGTCTAAATTAAATTACAAATGGCATGACTATTTTAATGAAAATTAATTGATAACCAACGTAATTAGCTTGAAAATGAAAGAAAATTATTTTCAAAATACTTATAATATTGGATGTGATCTGATAAAGAAATTATTTGAAATGTACAAGTTTTGTGTTCTGTATAGAGTAAAATCCTCCACAGTACATAACATATTCATATTGCGCTGCAATGGAAAGTTTAGTTATAATTTATTTTTAGTTAATTAGAAGCTTCAATTTTAAACTTTATTCACCACATTTAAAGTGTAAAATGAGAAAAAAAAAATTGGTAAAAGGTTGCAATAAATATAAATAAATGTGATCTGACGAAAATTCATTCTATTTACAAATAAATAAACTAAGTTTCGATGAAATTTTTATTAAAAGGAAAAATCATTCTGTAATGTTTATTTCAATTTTATACATCTTTCAGGTGATCCTGGTTCTACATATTTGTAGCCATTGTAACAAAAGACATTTTTTGCGATGGGAACTATTCCCCCCTCCCCCGCAAATGAAGCTTCGGACAGGGAGCGGAGTCCCCCTGGACGTCACCGCTAATACGGCTTAAATGAGTCTCCGCAGGATCGTTTGTCCACTGGAATTATAGTTTGACACTTGGACACGACGCAGAGCTAAGCTGATTGGGCAGGCATTCCTTTCACACCGTTCTCGGGGGAGCTCCGCAGCATGCCTGATTGCTTTCATTGGAATACAGAATGAGGAATTTACGGGGTTCTCCAGGAAATTCCTTTCAACTTGAAGCGTGCCCTCGGTGAGACGCTAACGACAAGGGCCCATTGGAAGCCTTCGGGAGACAGAATTGAAACATTTCGGGACCAGGAATATTTTAGAAAGGGAAAAGTAACATTATTAAATCACAGTTTGAAAAACAATGCAGATAAATTTGTTTCTCAAAATTTGACACTGGAAAAAATTATATATTAGTTTTATTTCATATTGTATGTTTTTAAACTAAAGTGGGAAAGAGCGATTTTTTCCAGAAAAAGAAACAAGTCTAATGAATATATCAAGAAAAGAAATTTATTTTGATAAAATTCTTTCAGTTCAGAAACATGAAAAGTTTCTTTGATTTTTCCAAATATTATACATGAAAAAAAGTTATACGTTAGTTTTATTTCTTCGCTGCTGTATACTTTCCAAAAAAAAAATGATTTTTCCATGAAAATGAATAATCCAGAAAAAAGAAGCAAATCTAATGAATATTTTGAAAAAGGAAGTTTAATGTGAGAGTTACTCAATCATAGCTTCAGAAAAGTGAAACGAATAAGATTATCATTCGTTATAAATTTTATGCATGAAAAAGGTATGCATTAGTTTTGTTTTATTTTTTCGATTATGTGTATTTTTAAATTTTGAAGAATTTGGGGAAATGATGATTTCCAGAAAAAGAAACAAGTCAAAATATTAAATTAGATTTGAGAAGCATGCGTTCAAGATAAGGATACAGAGACGGAGAGTGAGCTTAAAGGAAATATTGAATGAAAGATAAATACAGTGATAAGAAAAACTACCTAGAACAGAACTAGTCTGGAAGCATGAAAGCATCAAGTTTGTACTAGGGTAAAAATACCCATTTAATGTCAGATGTAAAAAGAAATCGAAAACACTAAGTGGCCAATCATACCGCTTCATTTTTTTAGTTCATAATTTCGTCAGCTATGTTTCAATATGATTGCAACTTATATTTTCTTTACAAAAAATACAGCATGAAAACATGTTGAGCATGAAAAACACAATCGACTTTATCCTTATCTGTTGCCCAATCTGGTTCGAAAAATAATTTCCAATCATTTTCTCTGAAACTTCAGTAGTAGCTCTTTGTAGTTTTGTAGTTTTACTTCTCAAATTAAAATAACATTCTAACAATAATGTTATTTCGTAAGAATTCTATTGATCTTTTGATACTTAATTTGCATCACGATTACACGTACTTCTGTCATTTTGGCGAACAAAAGTTTATGAATTATGTTATTGAATATAAGCAAGAAGTTCTACATTTGAATTATAAATGGAAACAATAGTGAACAATAAAACATATTATTGATAAAATTTAGTATAATAAGTGAACTTTTATCATTAAAAAATAGTAGAAAATAATCAAATTCATCTATCCATTTATAAATATTTTGTAACAAACTCACTTATGATTATTTGTTAAAGGTAAAAAGAAGATGCAAAATTATTATAAAAGTGATGCCAATTCAATAAAGATAAGAAGGAAATTTATATTTCTTATAAAATTGAAATTCCAATTTTCACTTATCATTAGTAAATTTGTTCAACAAAAATTACAAGAATAAAAGAAATGAGCTTAGATTAATTTAATGTTTCAGGATTAACAATCCAAATGTGTGAACAAAAAATTCATTCATTCATTCTCCTTTTACTCTAATTCTTCACTAGCAGCTTTTTTCAATGAAATCAAGGCACTCGATGGGCAGAAAAGTGGAATATTAAGAGTGTGATAAAATACATCTAGCAGGAATCCACACTATATACAAATCTAATAGACCAAACATTAATCCATTTTTTTCTTTCAACGTATTGGGATGGATTTCACTAACTGCCTTTTTGTGTCATGAAGGTCTCGTGTCGAGTTTTATTATTTATTTTGTTTGTTTTGATGCATCCGCAGTTTTAACTATTAAATTTGAATTTATTTGTAGCAAGCTGTTCTGTGCTGATATTTATTTCACCATTTTGCCTCATTTATCACTATTTTGTCACCATTGTTGCGTTGAATTAGCATTTCAATGAAACTAAAAACGTTTAAACTTATTTACTTTTAAAAACATTATTCTGGTAAAGTAAAATGGCGACTACAGTTGAGCTACTGGGTCGTTTTAGCAAAAACGTTGGCATTTGTTGATGATGCGATGTCAACAACTTCAGTATCTGATATCATTCACAAGTTATGCGTAGAAGTGTAAGGTATATTTATCACAGTTATAAATGGTGCGGATTAATATAACACTTAATTATTCCATATGCTTCTTTTTAAATTTTACCAGAAAATCTCAGTAAAGTTTTTTGGCACTTAATAAAATAAATAAGGAAAAAGCATATTCAGAGCGTAAAAATGTATTTATTTAAGAGTGATAACTCAACATTTAGCTGGCATTGATATTTAAAAACTGATTTTTCCAGGATTGGTAAGAAGGCGAATTTTACAGTCCTAAACTGCTTGCATTAAGTTAAATGTGAGAGAAAAATACTTAAATATTTAAAAAGAAAAAATTATTTTCTGGTTGAAAAATTTAACTGCTGTATAAATTTCTATAATATGTTACACTTACTTCTTTTTAGAAAATATAATTTTATAAGAATATTCAATTTTGTTACGTGACATATATAAATTTATTTTATTTATATTTTTCTGTAGATAATTTGTTTTTTAATTTTTAAATAAATGTTTCTGACTTTATTTCAGTGATAATTTTTTCAGTTAATATTGATATTTTAAATGCTTAATTTTGGAAAATAATACTATATTTTTAATTGCTTAATTTCTACTGCAATTCAAAACTAAAAATTTCCTTCACCGGCTCCTTAGAAACTATTAATAATATTAAATTATGATACGAATTATTCCAAAAAAGCATTCATATAATTATGTTTTCTTAAAAAAGTTATATTATAATCCAGTTTCAACTTTAAAAAATTTTACTCCAGAAAAAAATTATTTTTCTATTTTAGACTAAATTTCTTATAATATATATGTACAAATCCCCTAAGCATATTATTTATTTAATAGAAAAAAGACATATTAAATTGAGAAGGAATTATTAAAATCATTTAGCATGTCATGCAGACATGCTAAAGAAATTTGATAAGAAATATTAAGAGATTAATTTGTTACTAAATAATTTTAATTGTTTGAAAAAATATTTTTAAATTTTATTTAACCAAAAAAATCAAACTGCATGCTTTCTATTTTTAAATTACATCGACATACATGAGAGCAAGGAACTCATACATAAAAGTATGATATATGATGTTATACAACTTGTTAAAATTTGCTTTCATTAAGATGTATGACTTACAAAACCATGTTTTTCTTGAGTTATTTACACTTCCGACGGATAAGTAAGTATCAATATCTTGGATTTAGATAAAATTTCATTACAAATCTTTTTTCACATTACAAACAATTTTAAATAAATTGACGTTGTGAGTAAATAAACTTGAAACTCCCCCAGTATGTTACCAGATCTAATTGATGCAAGAAAGTTTTTCAATGAAATTATAAAATATGTTGAGCAATTAAAATTAATTTGAAAGATTATTTTAAGACACTCAAAACAATTAACGTTTATATTGAAGAAAAAATAAAACAAATGATTCTATTATGAAAATACCGAAAACGTATATAATATTTTGTATCTCTATATTAATAATGAAATGTTGACATATGACGTACCACTTACTTCAAGCACAAAAACATTAGACGGAAATATGTTATTAGAAAATAAATGTAAAGGCTTAATCTGAGAAGAGATGTTTTTCATCTCCTGCGCAAGGAATAGAAACATCGTTTTAAGGCTAGAAATAGTAAATTATCAATTGAAAATCAAATGAAATCGCTACAGAATCAGAACAATACTGTATGATCGAAATTCCATCGAAAATTTGTGTTGAAAAATTTTAATCAATATTTAAATCTCTGAAAATCTAAAATGTATCATGAAATAAATTAAATGTATAATATTTAAGATGATGTAAATTTCAAAATCTAACAAATAAAAGACAAAATTTCTCTCTAGATAAGATAAATTTACGTAAAATGAAAATTATTAATAAAAATATTTTGGAAAATATTGGTAATAATACATACATCCAACCTACACATAAGTAAAATATAGTAATATATTCTGTTATCAGCAGACTTTATACATGGTTATGAAGTAAAATAATTAATATTGACTAGAGCTACATATATGGCCATTTCATTAATATAAATAATTAAAATATAGCTTATAATTTAAATTAAAATTTTAAAAACAAATATTGAAATTTGATTGCATACTTTAATGATTTGAGACCCTGTTATTGGCTATTCCAAAATCCATCATTATATAATGAATTCATTGATCCATTTTAATATTTTTCCTTCGCTCATTATATAAAGTCCCAAAGTTCATTTTCGTAAATTTCTTTTATTAGTGTTGGTTGATTCTTTCCAATTATTTTGTTTAGTTTTGACAACATCATTTGTTCTGTGCCATTGATTACTCACATTCCACATTTCAATGGGAAAGTTATCCAGCCGCAATTCAAGGAAATAATAATCCATAAATATAGATAAAACTTTTCATTGAAAAAGTAATTTTCAGTTATTATTATCCAAATTTTGTACACGTATTCATCTAATCAGAATAAAAAAGCGACACGTTTTTGTGATATTTTTCAAGATTTTTTTTTACAATTTTTAGCTAATCCCACTTTCCACTAGATTTTTCCCCACGGACATCGATTGAAATGGAAGTTACAGCCTGAATTTTTTTTTCTATAAACACTTGCCTAACTACTTTTATTGTTGCAAGTTCAAAATCTAATGTTAAAAATTTCGGATTTCATTCTCTTTTTAAAAATACCTTCAGTTCTTTGAATAAAATAATAAACAATTGTTTTAGCTTCTCTGGCAATAGAGCAAAAATTGTCGGGCAAGCATTCGTTTCAGTTTCCATACTGCTCCGACCAACATGCATTGAAAACAGCGGAGAAAATTATTTTGGACAGCTCTGAAGAGAGAGAGAGTGAGTGTGTGTGTGTGTGTGTGCATGTGTGCATGGGTGCGTGTGTGTAATTCTATTTTAAACTTTGCTACTTATACATAATTCTGTCAAGCATTTCCGTAAAAAAAATTGTCCCCAAATTCTGTAGTTCAGTGACATATACATTTGTTTAAACTTCATTTTAAAGTTTCATTTTTAGAGACTGAGGTCTTTAAATTTATGATTAAAACTTTAAATTTTTAATTTAAAAAAAGGTTTAATATATTTATTTATTGAAGCTATAAATTAACATCTCTATTCTCCTACAAATGTTGAAAAAATGATTATAACTGGTAATATTTGACAGCACATTTTTGTCAAATATAATTATGTATATGGATAATATGTTAGTACAATTAATTCATATTTATTACTCTCAGAACTTATTGAAATTAAATAAACTTTTTTAGCAATTTTTTTAAAGATTTGACTATTACGTTTCCTTGCAGATCAATGAAAAATTCTTTCACATTGTCCAATTTCCCAATAGGATTGCAAGTATTGATTGTGCACATGTACCAATCCTCTCACCTGGGGGAATTGATGCAGAAAGGCTTCGTAACAGAAAAGGTATATTTTCGAATTGTGTGCAATCATTTTGCATCAGCAGACTTATTAGTTATACAAAATGTTGTGTTGAAGTGGCTTGTAAGTACCCAAAACAATACTGATCTAAATAATGGCATGATTCCTGAGGTGTTGCAATCCACTATGTACAGCAAGTACCATCCCTCGGGTGACAGTAGCTATCCCTGTCAGCCATATTTACTTACTTCTGTATATTAGCCCACAAAGCAAGAATTAAGGTGAGTTTTTAATTCACATGTTTTCAAGAAATATATTTCACAAATTTTTCAGGAATCTAAATAAATTCCTCCATGATGTGTCTATAGTGACATAATGAATAAATTTTCATTTTAATGCTACGTATCTATAGGTATGTGTAATATTTTTCAACCACACAATAAATGATGTTTTTAAAAATTATTATATAAAACTAGACTTGACTATAAAACAGTTAAAGCAAACTAACTACTCCCATTAAGTATCATTGTTATTGTCTAATTGATAATAAGTCTGCAGTATGAGAGACTCAACATTAATCATTAATTGAATTAAAGCAAATTTTAACACCATTTCATAATTGTACAGTTAATTTGAATATTTTCAATTCTTCTATAAAGATCAGACATTCTTTTTTTAGCAGAATAATATATTGATTTGTAAATTTTAGATGCCTGTTAACATATTAATTTTAGACTCAGGTTACAGAATATCACAATGTTATGTTTTTTATTGGCTTCTTTAATATACGAAAAACAATTAAAAACTTAGGACTAGAAAAAAATTATTTACAAACATAAGTATTGTCGTAATTGTCAATATTTGTAAAATTTTCCTTGTCGAGTTGATGACATTAAGATTGGAATTTAGTCAACAACCTGTTGTTGCTATTACTAATGACACTTGGACAAGCCAAGCTCTCTATGCCTTGGCTATACGAGTTTAAGTCGATTGGGAGCGTCTTTCGTTTTAATCAGAGCATCATGAAGGTGAAAGTATGACTTTGCTCTACACACATGCCATAGGTACCCGTTTATAGGGTATGCAACCATTCACACTTCATTCATACAAGGAAAGGACAAAGACAGGATCGATAGAGAGAGAAAGTACATCCATGCCCGAACAGGGATTCGAACCCAAAACCACCTTATCCGCAGTCAGGCACGCTGAGCACTAGACAATTTGGGCGGCTCAAAAATTTAATTGTGTTGATGAAAGTTTACATCCGGTACCCCTTGATATTTCGATACCAAGATGTGACTAGCAAAATGGCCGCTACACAAAAGCTGAACCAAGATAAATTAAATTTTATAGTCAAATCAAGGGGTTAATTATTCTACACTAAATCATCATAAATTGGTTCTTTCTGAATGGTAACAAACAGGAAAATGGGTACTTTCAAATTATCCTGTAGACTTTTTCCCTCATAAAAGTAATTCAAGGAATTTTGCCAATTTTAATATATTTTTTCAAAACGTGAAGAAATGCCGAGCAGCTTACTAATATTTACATTTTTACAAATTAATAAAAACTTTATTTGCAATTTATATGGTGCTAAATTGCATCATTAAATGACATTTTTTTCACAGTTATGGTCAAGAGGGTGATTCATAAATATTGAAAAATATAGAAATCATTTTAAATGAGCAATTGTAACAAAATACAATCAAATAAAATTGCTACTGATATTTTTTTGATTTTATGACAATTCCAATGTGCAATGATGTACAATGGAATCAAATATTACAAAATAAATTTCATACACGTACCACAAATTTAAAACTTAAAATTAGAATTATAAATCTAAGACATTCTAAATCTTACACGGAATTGTAATACTCCATTGTGACAAATATGTTTCACATTAAATTTTTTTTCCTTTGATGAAATATTTGTTGTGAACTACTCGTGAGAGCCAATTTCCATATCAAAGCAGCACACACACATATATATATATATATATATATATATATATATATATATATATATTATTGTTATGTTGAGAGATGGTAATGAAGCTTTGCTTAGAAAATACTGAAGTTTACAATTTTTTCCTTTTATGCGTTGAAATAAATTGTTTTTATTTTATTTTTTTTTTAATTTTTTTAAATTTGTCTATGCATAAACTAAAACATACAAATTATCTTTTCATAATCAATTGGATAATTTTTGTAAGTTAGTGATTTAATTAGAAACTGCTTATGCGTTTTAGAATATTTTTAGAACTATGCATACTTAAAAGTTTGTATTTTCTATTTGATTATTTGAAGGAAGTTTTCTTTATTTGACGGGGTTTCTAAAATTTTTACTTCAGGACACATAACATTGTAAGAATTTACAAAAATATTTTAAAAATGCTTTCGTCATATATTTTCTAGGAAAACTAATCTTTCAATAATTTCAGGTTTTCTTTCTCCAAGTGATCTGAATTTAGAAATATGTAATGTATTTCATTTTTGTAGATACAGTATACACATATTTAATATATACTAATTAATGTGCTATTGAATCCTCATCTCGACAATTGTTACGTACTTAAGTACACTAAAATATTTTTAAACTTTTTAAGAATTTTTTATTTCCTTGTTTTTATCTCCTGAGATTTAATTTTGAATTGTAAATTTAACATCTAATTGTGTATATATACGTATTTCTACTTTGTGTATATTAAAGTTAACCTTGCTACTTTTATATCATACTAAGCAAATAATGAAATTTTTCATTTTCTATTTTTATTAATATTAGCAGAGTCATATGCATAACGCAATAGCGAATCTTTTAATAGCTTTATTAGATATATCAAAGATAACTTCTCATCTCTAATTTATCTAATAAAAATCTTACTAATTAACGAACTAACTTAACTAAATGCCTTGTCTTGCTTGAGTTGCTGTTATACATTTTTAAAGTGATTCTGTGAAGATATTTGATTTTGTTATTCAAAAAAAAGGGAACAAAGATTAATTTTAGTTACAAGTTCTGCCTTTTAAAAATATGTTAGACTTTCTGTATTAATTCGAAAGAAAAAAATATAGTTTTAATTGAATTTTATATGTTTATAATATATGCAAATTTTGATTTCTTTATGATTTTTGGAAAAAACGGTATTTATTGATTTTGATTTATTGCATTACAAACTATTCTTAAGTTACATCTATGACCTTAATTTGAATAATTCCTACGTAAAATTTCAAAGGATATTGTATTTCAATATTTATTTAAGAAAGAATAATACAGAGTATTTGGTATGCTAATTTATTTTCTGTAAAAAATTTAAGGGTGTAAATCTATAGTAAAATAATACATAGCAAATAGTTTAATAGAAAAAAATATATATAATTTCATTGTATTAGAAAAATAAATTCTTGTCGAGAAATATAGTTAGTAAATATATCAAAGTTTGAGCACTATAAAATATGTCTATCCTGAGTTAAATTAGACTACTAAGAGATTTAAAATAAATAATATATAAAATAAATAAATAATAGTCTAATAAATAAAATAAATATAAAATAAATAAATAATAGTGTAAAAAATAAGTAATAAATTTTCTAATTCTGTAATCATGCATATAATACTTTAATATGTGAAATAAATATTTTTAAAAAAATTTCCAAATTTTCTATTTAGTCAACATGTTTACAAATTACGAAAGTAATTTGGTACTATTTTGCATAACTTTTACGTAAGTATTTAATTACGTGACTAAACTTTTTTTTATCCTACGCCCGACCTTGGTTTTTCAACCATCAGTCTCTGTCAGGCAGCCCAATACAATTTTGAGGTGAATGAAAAGTCATCTTCCGCAGAATTTCTAGCTGCGACGTCCGGAAGTCCAGAGCAAGTGTAAAGGTGGTCACCAATCATGTCTAGTCCACAAAAAGGGCAGATTGGAGAGTCCTTCAAACCCAAATGGTGAAGGTGTTTATTACGTGACTAATTGACCAATGAGCGATCAGGTTTGACTCATCAGTTGAATTATCATTGGTTCAGTAAGTTTTACTATCAGGTTATCGGTGAATATCACTTTCTAATTCTGAGGTTCAGTTGCTACCTTGTGGTAATTGAACTCCCGGTTAACATCATGGTCACGGTTAACGGTGAATACGGGGGTAAAAAAACTTTAAAAGCTAAAAATTTCGCCTCAAAACCAGATGTAGTCCTCTTTTGTTAATTACCCTACAAATGTCGGCTGCTTCACTCACTTGGGGAAGATTTCCCTCATCAATCCTTCATAAGTGAGAAAAGCACTTTAAAACGAGACTGTAGCAATGAATTTTGATATAATAAAGCAGTTTTTCTTCTGTTTACTTCAACTAGAATATTCAAAAAGCTTCCTTCACAGAATTAAATATCCCCTTTCATTCCTTCCTGGAAAGATCCCCAATGTGCCTTACCTTCCTTGGAACGGGAAGCAGATGGAAAGCTGTGTAAAATGTTGAATGCTCTTAAAAATTGCAATAAATTCAATACTTTATTATTCAACTGTCTGTGACCAGAAACTTCACAACGTTTTCATGAAACGTAATCAGTAATGGTTAAGTGAAAAATGTTGGAATTATGTAAGGGCCATCAATAACTTCTGCTGCATAGCTAAACAGTACTAAATGTGCTTGATTATCAAATAATATAATGTAACTACTGAATTATGTAAAAAATATAAACTTTATAAACCTTCAACTTTTATAAAAGTGAAATAGAATTCTGGAAAGAAAAAATTTCTACAGAATAGTTTATTTTAAATTTTCAAAAATTCTGAATTCCGGATAGTTACAAGAATTATGTGCAATATTAAAATTTTATTTCTTTAACTACATTTTGTTTTTTGAAATAGAATCGCATAGTAAATTTCACTTGAATATTTCATATTCTGTACAATATTATTGTTCATATTAATAAAAGGTTAAAATGACTTTGCAAATAGTTATCAAAATCTAAAGTTTGAGTTAGTTTACATAGCTACTGTTGTAAAAATTATTTGAGTATGTTTGTCAAATAATACAATGAAATTCTTGTGTATAATTTACAAGAATTTATTTGCACATTTTATTTCAAACT
>CM075855.1:20065282-20135282 GCA_037975125.1 Latrodectus hesperus | reverse complement strand
TTTCTGACTGCTAAATTCTTATTTTGAAGCCCATCAGCGAAATCTTACACCACACTAGGCGATTTTAGGAAGAACGAAATATTCGCTACTTTCAACTTTTCGCGCCCTTTCACATAAAGATAATTCTGTCAACATTTTATTTTCCTTAATAAAGTTCCTTTTTTATCAAAATAATATTTTTCAGTAATTCATGAAAATAATTTCCTTCAAAAATTTTTCAACTTCTTCAAACAGAAAAATTTAAAAACTGTATAAATGAAGCATAAATTATAAAATATTTAATAGTTTACTTATCATTAAACGTATTGTAAAAAATAAAAAAATTACTAGTATCAAGTTGTATAACATTAAATTGGACTCATTTACAAAGTTCATATATGAATATACACAAATAATAACGTAAACAATATAAGTTTTATTTTTATCACATCACAATTACTAAATCTTGAAGCGCCATCTAGTGAGAAATTGGCTCCATTCCTTGTATGTATGCATGTGTGTGTGTCCATCCATCCAATTTTTCTTAGCATAAACCAGATTTCTTTTAATAAAAGAGTATATATTAAATATTTATTAATGTAATTTCATGAAATAATTTCACAGATTTACGGAAATGCATTTTTGATACATTAAACATTGGTATGTATACATATTATAAATGAAGCTTTTCAAAAACAAACTCTATACAAAAAAAAATATTTTTTTAAAAGATGAGAAATCTAAATTTTTATGTAGTATTCAGGTCAGTATAATAATTTGAAAAACGCTTTACGTATTATATTAATATTAATAAAAATGGCTCGTATACTTTCAAGTGAAAGAAAAGACGTGTCACTATTTCTCAATAACTTACCGAGTTTTTTAAGCCTGTAATTGCTTTTTCCCCCTTCAAGGAAACGTTTCGAATGTTTCAAAAGCTAGCAAGTAATTTTTTACCAGTAATTTGCTTAACATTTTTTTTTTAAATTCTGCTTTTTGAGGAAAAAATATTTTTGTTTTGTTTACTTAATGTGAAAGGATAGCAAAAACAAATTTTATCTGCTTTATAGTAATCAATCATATACTTTTGCAATAAGTTTAAATCTTTAGAATTTACATTGTAAATTTAACCTGTATTTTATATTTTCTAAATTGATCACATATAATACAATAATGTATTTTGTGTTTGCCATCTTAAATGTAATTGCTGCAAAAAATTCAATATTCAAACATGTATTAAAATTACATATTTTCAATAAACTAAAATCTATTGGTATTCTCAAATTGTTTTACTTATAAAAAATTTTTAAGTGTAATAAGAATTATTTCTGTGTACATAATCAATAAAATCAAATGAAATATTGCTTTATTATGTTAACTTCAGCCATTTTAAAGTTTTCCACTGTGCAGTTCACACATTAGGATTACTTCAACAGAAAAATGCCTTTCAAAAGTAGATTCCAAAATGCTGTTAATTTATAAAATTTACAAATTTAGGATTGTAAAGTCTATTCTTGAATAGAATTTGAAAAAGTAAGATTACAAAACCTGTTCCAGAGTAGAATTTGCAAAATTTTGACTACAAAGTATGTTTTTGAATAATTGTTTTTGTAGTATGTTTTGGAATTTGCAAAATAAGGGGCTCAAAGTCTATTTTGGGACTGAATTTGCAAATTTAGGATTGCTATGTCTATTCTAGAATCGCATTTGAAAACTTAGGATTACATTGCATATTATATAATTGAATTTACAAAATTAGAATCTCAAATTCTATTATTGAATAAAATTTGCAAAATTAAGGTCTCAAAGTCTATTTTTGAACTGAATTTGCAAATTTAGGATTGCTATGTCTATTCTAAAATCGAATTTGAAAACTTAGGATTACAATGCTTATTATATAATTGAATTTACAAAATTAGAATTTCAAATTCTATTATTGAATAAAATTTGCAAAATTAAGGTCTCAAAGTCTATTTTTGAACTGAATTTGCAAATTTAGGATTGCTATGTCTATTCTAAAATCGAATTTGAAAACTTAGGATTACAATGCTTATTATATAATTGAATTTACAAAATTAGAATTTCAAATTCTATTATTGAATAAAATTTGCAAAATTAGGGTTACAAATTTTGCTATTCTAGAATTAAGACTCGTGTACTTCTGAAGGAGAGAAATCCAGAATACTTTTTTATTCGCTTAGAAGGTGTATTAAACCAATAACGAAAAGTTCAGCTTTATTAGTTCATATTCATACTATTTACTAATTTAATTAATACTGGAAATTTATTATGGTAATCGATTTCTAATTTTGTCTCACAAAATGTCTTACATGAATTGCTAAACGAGTGAACAAATAATGCTACATATTACCAAAAAGCTCATTTAACATTTTGTTTTCCTGTTTCGCAGTAAATTAAGTTTTTTGAATGACATTTATTACTGAAACTTTTAAGATACAGATAACATTATGTGGATATAAATGTAAACAAAATAAATGTTACCATTCATCCATAATGCTAAGAGGCGAATTTATAAGACTTACTTTTCAAATTGTACTGTTATTTTAAAAATAAAAAAAATGTTTTAATTTTTAAATGCTTTAATTTTTAATTTTGGTAATTGCTAAATGTTTTGGGTTGGAAAGGAAATTAAAAAAACTATGTCTTTTTTAAATAATTAAAAGAAATTTTATTTAATTGTTTTAAAAATATTTTCATTCATCAAAACTTTTGTCAAACAAGGAAAGTTATTAAACAATGATTTTAAAATAAAAATATTCAATAATAGTTATTCAAAAATAAATAACCGTAGCTGAACAATAAATTCCTTTATAAAATAAAATAAAAGAAAGACATGCACATATTTTACTTGATTGATTCAAAACACTTCTACTGCATAATAAATCTAAAAATACCTTACTAAATTAAATGTATTCCACAGCAAAATTTAGTTAGTTAATATTCGTTAATATAAATGAGTTTATTATCAAATATTAAGGTTAGTAACATAATCCAATGACTAGTCAAAGAATCTGAGTTCACTTCTAACCACTGATAACATCAGTCTTGGGTCTGGCGTTTCCTCCCTTTCAGTTCGTAAATACAGGACACAACACGTGTTCCCATAACATTTTTAACTAATTTTTAATACCTATATTTAGAATATTGATATTAATGATTTTAGAACTGATTAATACTAAATTATTATTAATCCAGTAGAGAGAATTTATTCTGAGCTTACCAATTTTATTGTATTAACAATCATTTTGAAAACACGAAACTAATATACAAACAATATACTTCCGAAAAATTTACGTTACAATGGAACATAAGTATGGAAAACCTCAGTTGTTCACTCAGCTATTTAACCCATAAGTTAACCCTGTTGAGTGCAGAGAAGTATTGTTTCCTCCATCGGCTTTCCACAACCATCTTTGGAAGACTTGCTAAAGCGTCTCGGCCCGACTCTCCTCTGCTTCATGCCAAAAGAATCACTTGCAGTGATTTAGAAAGTGATGGAGTCTTCTTGTTCGCAATTCAGTTGTGGATGTGAGGTCTTTCTCTACAACAGTGGTGGAGTCCCCGGTTTCCAGCCTTCATCTGCAAGGATGGCTTGCTTTTCGTTTGGTTAATAGATATGACTATTTGCAGAATAATTTGCATCGTACTGAAGTCAAGGATTTGGCTTTTTGCTCACTGTGCCGCCAGGGAGACTGAGAGGGTGACCACCTCAGGAATCACCCAACTATCTTACAGTTTCTTGAAGACAACTCTGGGGAAATTTTAACTTTTTTGTGCTGCATTCATCAGCAATTTATTGACCTGCTTGTCAAATAATGACAGCGATTCCGCAGATGTGTCTAGCATAAACTAAACATTTCCTTCACAAAACACACAAATAGAAATTACCTTTATAAAAAAGAAATCCTTGCAAATATTAATTTAAGTGATTGTCAAATGGTATTTTTTAATTGTTAAACTCCTTTTTTATTAAAATGTGAGTGAAAATTTGCATCCAAAAAATTATCTACCAACTTGCATACATCACAGGATTTTATGTGAGAATAAAAATAATTAAAAGTGAGAGATAATCCATTATTATTATAATTTATTGCCTTTAACTTAGTTTTACAGCAAATCGCTATGTGTGAGAGGGGTTTTATCTAATAATTAGCAGTTATGGTACTGTATAAAATTAAAATCCCTATTCTGTGTCAAAACTGCATTGTTGTAGAACAACTGCACGGAAGGTATGTCTTATTCCTCATGATTTACCCACAAGTCAGACCAAGACCACAGCTTATGAACCTTCAGGAAAACAAAACAAAAAAGACTATTAAAAAGATCATTTCTATCTAAACATGCAAAGGTCAATGTGTGATCGGGAAATGCCAGGCAGTTGCCAGTTGGTAGTTATTCGAACACGGGGTTGCATTTGGTTGTTCTTTTGTTCCTGATCAAAAGTGAGACACCTGATGTTTTCACTTGCAAGGCTGCTAAGAGTGGATCGAATGACCCTTTCAGCATTGATGATAAAAGCATCACCTGAAGTCTGCCTATTATACTAGGAGCGATTGGGAGGAATTTACGATAGCTTTTGACTTTTCACATCGTAGAAATTTTAAAGATCGATATTTAGTTCACGACTGTCGAATACTTTTCAAAAGGAGTCTTCTACCTGAGCCCCCAGAGCACCCCTGATTATTCTGTGCGAGGAATGATGCAGTGTGGTGAAGTAAAGCCTATGACGGAAAGAAAGTGAAAAGTCTAAAGATCTACAGCATCGAAGACAGATGTCTGAGTTGGTTCCCTTACCAGCAAAGCTCAGCTGACTAAAAAGAAAAAACGTTCTCTCATTCGGAGGTCCCCCATTAGAAAACGCTCTGACGCCTTCTACCCACCCCTCTAACCTCTATTCCTTCGACACAACTATGGGGACGATTTGCTGAAAGAATGGTCTCTGTTTTATTTAATATACAACCCATTTCATTTCAAAATTTTGTTCACACTGTTTAAAATTAACATAAAGCGAAATTAACACTGGTTTGTTTGATTTTTTCAATTAAAATTTAGCTTTTAAAGGTAGAGGTAAATATATATAAAACATTGGATCACAAACACTTTACTTTCTATGCTACAACAGCGTATTGTGATCGCAAATAACCATATTTAATATTTTTACATTTAAATATTGTGCTTCTTCCATTCCCGCTACGTGTTTATACTTCTTGTCATTGAAGGAAAATGTGTGAAAAGATGAAAATTCACGAATCTCAAATACATTATTGAATAAATTTTAATCTGAAGGAAATTTTAAGAGTTCCATACAATTTATTTTCAGTTTACATATACGCACCACATTGCTTAGTGCAAAACAGTACTTAAATAGAAAGTGAAAGTATTCAAACCTATTTTTGTGCAAATTTTGTGCAATATAGGAAAATTTCAATGAAATTGGAACATAATTGATGAAATTCTGAATTAAAAAATTAAATAGTTTGTTTCACACAATTAGATTTTTTGTATTACGTCACATTATATCATTATTGCATTAACTAATTATATTGCACACGAATTGTAACCCCAGGCAAACTCCAGTTGTATTTGCAGTCCTTTCAAGTTCCTAAGTTAATATTTAAAAAATCTACCATAATTTTTCTCTCATCACACAATATTTATATTTATCTTTGATTTAAAACACTTGCATTGTTTTCCTTGAATCCGCCTTTCCGCCCTGAGCTTCAGAGTATATTTATCAGGAGCCTCGTGTCGTGGTTTCGTTTCAAAAATCAACTCCTAATTATTCCGTACGGGGTTTTAAGTTATTTTCTTAGTGAGACTTTTATGCAGTTGCTATTCAGGGCATAAAAATTTTTCTTTAAATAATTATTTTTCAAATGCGTAGCGAAAACTATATTTTACAGATGTGCTCTTAAAATTTTGTGCTATATTTTATGCTTTTCATTTTATGCAGTTTTTATCATTAGAAAATAATTGCGTTTAAGTGTAGTAATTATAAATAAAATAATAAATGTAATTAATTTTTGAAATCAAATTTTTTCTCTTAAAACTAGTTTCATATTTTCTATTTGAATTACAAATTATTGTAAAATATAATAGTAAATAACCATAGCAAATGTAATATAATCTGTTTTCCATTAGGAAAAGGAGATAATTATAACTTTTGTAGCATATTATTCATCAATGTTGAATTGATTTTGTGGTAAATATGCATAGTACATTTATATACAACAAGAGCAATTCCTGCCAAATATTACAAGCAAACAAGAACAGAAATATCAATTTTTAATCGAGAAGGAATTTTTTCTCATTTCAGATGAAGGAAGTGAGGCGGCGAGACATTGTTTCAAGTGCAACTGAAAAAACGACGCCTGATCCAATTAAGGAGCCTTGCGTAAACACTCTACTCTCTTGGATAAACATCTTTCATCAAGGCTTCAATTTTAAAAATGCATGAAAAGGATCCATTTTAAATGATTGGTATATCCCCCAAACCCAAAAGTCAACACTGGGGTTGAATTCAATTTAGACAGGTTTATCGAGAGCAAATACAATTTTGACTGTTATTAAAGTTTCGGATGCGATCGCAATGCGAAAGAAGCAGACGTTGGGTGCCAATAGCTGTTTGCTCTGGAAGCCAATTAAAAATTGTTTAATCGAAGAGACCTGGGGAGTGGATTAAACGTATCTGGCGGTGGCGAGACCTCCTTCGGGGAGGATGGGCGTCATCTTTTTCAAGAGACTTCTCCGCTCTTCAAGAGTATTCCCTTTAATAGAGCTTTTCAAGAAGTGAAACGGATCAGAACGCCTACTTTATTAATAATTCATCATTTTACCACAGCAGGAACAAATAGAACAAAGCCCATCATTACTAATTACTTTTATCAATAATAATGCTATATTTTTCATTTTTAAAAGCTTTATTTGATTTATGAGTTTCAAATTTCATTTGAAATGTAAAGTGATTAATTTGATTTTGTCAAAAATATTTTTATCGAATGAGAAAGTCTTTTCTTCATTAAATTATTTTGATGAAAGTCATTGAGTAAAGGAGTGGGTTATGTTGCAAGTAATTTTTCATTGATGCATTTGAAAATTTAGGGATGAAAAAAGAACATATTTAATTAAAAACCACTCTAGCAATGCCTCTAAATACTTGCTTACAGATCTGGCTCAATTCTTTTTAGTGTGAGATAATTTGTTTGCTAAAGTAACTAACTAACTATCTTATATTCATGTTTTTATTACGAACGAGAATGTGAATGTCATGACAGAAATAATTGGCGCGGAGATGAATAGATGCAACTTACGTGAATCTGATCAAACATTAAGTGACTGATAAAAGCTAATGGTTCATCGGAAAGGCGGATAGAACCGATAAAAGCTGATAGCATAACTTATTTAAAATACTTTTCTTTTATACCAACTTCTAAAATACCATGAATGCGTAATTCATAAATTGTTGAAGGTATTAATGAGAGAAAAATTACATTTAAATGTAATGTTTTTTTTTAATTTTTTGAAAGTATCTTTATGTATGCCATGTATGGATAAACTAAAATAAATAAAAATACATTTATATTTTTTATATTTTTACATTTATATTATGCACAGAATGTATTATACAAATAATTAAAAAATACATTTATATTATTTGTATAATACATTCTGTAGTATACAAAAATACTACAGAATACTGTAAACAGCGCACCAAGCAAGAACCATAGGATTGAAATGAAATTTGTTGCTGCATATCTCTGGTGTTTAGCAATGCTAAATCAATTCTATAAAATTTGTCACTCTAAGAAAATCTAACACTAAAGTTGAAATTATGAAAGTATCAATTTTGCAAAGCCCCTGACAATCTAGAATAAGGTCAGGAGTGGTCTGATGGTCAGCACACTTCGAACGGCTAGAAAAATTTTTCCATATAACAGAATATTGCCACGCTGATGGAATACTTCATACCTCAGCAGGATCAGCATAGATCTCAAACGTCCAATGATAAACTTAGTGATGGTCTTCTGGTTGTGCCTAAAACATTTGAGTGACAACGTGCAACCATGGCACTTTTCCTGATACCATTGGTGAACAGGTGGGATGGTCCAAGAAGAATTAACAGTCTTTTAGCTCTTGAGAACAGATCCAAAGGAATCCGTTACTCAAGTTTATCTAAGGAAACACCAGCTTCAGCAAAAATTTCGGCTAACTCAAGACTGTATATATCAACGTGGGAAGGTATCCACTGAAAATGCACTTCATGAAAGGATGAAAGATGCTCCAGTTTGATAATAATTGCCTTTTCTATGCTATCACGTTCATTTGAAATGAAATTTAGTGCTCATAACTCTATAAATGTGAGATTCCCTTGATCTAAAAATTAAGACAATTAAAAAAATGCAATGAGCAAATTGGAACCAAAATAATGCAACATCAATAGCACGTTGGAACGCCCTCTGCGGCCTTACATGATTAATCACAGTCCAACATTGAACAAGTGTCATATGTTGTTCTGATGTATATGAGCTCAACAAATCTTAACCAGCCAACTCCAAAAATTGATACAGAGTAGCACGATGGCATCTGGCTGGTCAAATGGTCTATAGTGGACAAGTCTGGGAAGTGGTCTGGAACTGGCCTTTTCAGCTCGAGGTGTATGGTGATAAGCAAAATCTTGAAGAAGCATTGCTCCTGGCACACCATCTAGAGAAAGTTTTACTTGTTGCTGAAGAATTTCATCAACATAACGCTGACGCATTAAGGTTTCACGTCCTAATGGACCAGTTATCATAGAGTATGCCCCTAGACTATTAAACCCGCTTGCGTCAATGTGACCTGCCATAAATTGAGTGGAATTGTACCGTTCACTAATGCATCTGCACACACGTAGGCAATTGTCACCTGTTCCCAGAACGAATCAGCACTCATTAGTAAACAGCACATTTTGTCAATTTGTGGCATTCCCTATCGCTCTGGCTTGACACTATTATTGACAGAATTGCAGAATTTCTCAGTAAACGATAGCTCGCGAGAAGGGCGTTTAGATCTCAAATTTGTTCTCGCAAGACATATAGAACTGGTTTTTGTGGAATGACAGGCACCCCTACTTGTGATACATCCTTTGATAATCTCACTTCGTCGTCGGTTTGGATTGCTCTAGACCCAGTACGTCGCATGCATCACTCATCCACTGCTTCGAGTCTGCACTGCGGCTAGTTGACGAATTGATCAAACAACAGTTTTCAGACCGATAATGAAGCCTCTCTCAAGCTCGCTTAACCATAAGAAATGCATTCTTATACGTCTGTTTGGTCCCTTAATTAAGTGCTTCTAAATTCAAAATTGCGTTCGTCACGTTTAAAATTCGGTTATGCACCAAATACATGACGCTAACTTTCCAATTGGTGGCCACTGAATGTTTAATGATCATGTGCATTTGTACGAAACTAGAATCATTTTCGTATAGGATATTTACTAACTTCTCTGTTAAGTTTTATGATTGTACCTTTCTCTTTTCTCTTCTTTTTGAGCTCATAACACCCCAAAATAGCTGAAATATACTTAATCTTTTTCTTACATTTTAATGTAAAAATTAGTAAAATTTTGCAGTTTTTTCCGCATTAAATTCCATACTAAAATCTTCATTTATTAATGAAGATATTGATCTAGAATTTGATTCGAAAAAAATTATTATTGTTAACACTACCCAGGATATAAGTATCCTTAACTTTATCTCCTGGGAACACAAGGAAAATACGAATTCTGTTTTCACCCATCCAAGATGTCATTTTAAAGGTTGGTGATCTGGCTTTTAGTTAAAAAGTCTGTAGGTTTGATTCCACAGTTTGTCATTAATGTTTCTAGCTACTCAGTGTCTACTTACTCTAAATATTTCGTAATGACAGAGGTTGGATACATAAATTGTATGTATAAACTGTATAACTACTTATAAACTGTTACTTATATATGTTACAACAGAATCACACAGAAGAAATTAGAGTCGATTTATTTTTCGCGATAAAATAAATGGCAATGGTTTGAGGAGGCAACCAATCGAAACAATACCTGCTCAAAGAATAATAATGCAATTTTTTTCAAAAACAATTTTTCATCTACCTTGTAATTTTCCCAAAATATATCTTTTTTTGAATAGAGATGGGCATCGGTGACTAACCCTTTGCCTCAACAAGGTCGGAAAATGCTACTGATTGGGCACCTGTGAGTAGCATTATTCACGTGGTACCACCCACCGTACTCCCGTTTTCATAGAGCGGGCCACATTCATTCATTTTCTTAGCAAAAAGAGCAAAAAAGAGAGAGAAAACGTCCGAAACGTGATTTGAAACCGAGACTAGGACCGCCAAGAAGTCAGGAATATGTTAACAACTCAGCCTTTGGCTGCCCAAAGTATATCTTATTTACGCTAAAGTTGATCACTAATTATTCATGAATAAAAATTGAATGCTGTATATTCAAAAATAAAATTCATTGAGATAAAATTTCTGTAGTTAATTTAAAAAATTTTAAGGATTTTTATTATATTATTATTAAAAATGATTATTTAGAAAATTATCATTTATTTTTTAAATAATAATTTTTATTAATAATTTAATTTTAATGAATAATTTTTATTACTTAAAAATCATTATTAGTAAAGTCTGGGGATTTACTATCTCAAATTGATTAAAATCATTCTGATTTTAAAAAGAAGAAATGGATTCAGATGATCTATTTAGTAAAAAGTAAAGATTTTTGTTTTGCAGGGATAAGACCTCTTAGCATGTTGGTATTTGGTGAGGCCAGAATCGAACTCATCACTTCTTTCTTTTCTCACTAAGTCAGTGGTGCTCTTCCTGTTGTAATTTCTGTGGCCATGAATTTCAAAATTGGCCATGAATTCAAATGTGGCCATGAATTAAGAAATAATAGCTCAGATTTGTGTCACAAATTATTAGATATTCATCAAGTGCTTAACGAAATATTTTGTATATATTATAATTTACAAGTGACAACTTTTAGTGTATCCATACGTGTAGTAATTGTTCAGCTTCTTGTAATTTTTTAATAGCATTAAATACTTTTTAATTTATGCAAATTTCTGAGTCATGTATTTTAACACGTTGTGTTGAAACTTTTTTTCATTAATGATTGCTTTCTTCAAGCATTAAATATCAACAGGTAGTATATGGGAGCGATGCAAGTGGACTGAAGCCGGTTTTCCTCTCTCGGGACGCATAGGATGCTACCATTTCAACTGTATAAATGAGTGAGAAAGGAAACAGTTCAATTCTTTCGGTTACTGACGGTGCACTTCGCCTCATTGCGTGAGCATTCCATCTTCATCCGGCGACAACAAAGAAGCCTTCAACTTAGAACTATTCTCTATCATTTTTCTGATCATCATTTCTTCAGAATACAGGCGTTATTTTCATTGTCTTACAGGAGTATCGCTTTTCTGAATGTACTAGCTTCGTGTCGTGGCTTCGTTTCAAAATCCAATTATTAAATATATCCTATGGTTTTGTGCGTTATTTTCTATGTTAGACGCATTTTATGCGGTCTCTGTTCCCCACATAAATAGTACGTTTTAATTCCACTGCAGAACAATTTTGTATATCTATAATCGTGAAGTTTTGGGCAATTTTTTAATGCGTTTTCTTTTGTGCCACGTCTATTTAGCTCTCAAAATAAGGTTTGAACTTATTCTTTGGCTGTAGCAAACATTGTATGAAGCGTTCTTCCCTAATGACGTAGTTATTTCAGATAAGGGTGAGATGTTAGAATGTGTATTCATATAATTATTTTCTTTGGTTTGGAACATTAAATATTGTTAAAATGGACCCGAAGTAAATCTCCTTAGCTTAAATACATATCGCCAAGTCCCTTTACACCAATAAGAAATGTGGGACCATAAGGGGACTCCTAAGAACGCCAAGTAAATCGGATGTTGAACCTACCAAACACCACTTGATCAGAACTACATATAAAACAAGTATTTAAATGTATTTTCATTATAGAAAGTTAACGTTTATTATCATACTAGAATATTCATTAATTGTTTGACAAATCCAATCCAATAATGGTAATGATTCTGATTTGAATATTTAAACATGTGAAAGTCGTGATATTCAACAGTTGTTTGACTTGAAATGCACATGTAAACCAACAGACCACCACAGACACCATTTTTATGAACCAACAGACAGATATTATAATCCAACAGACCACTTAACACTCTGCTTAAGGATTTTCTATTCATTAATTTTTTATCTTCCTTTTCTTACAGCTAAGATTACAAAACTAAAATCTTGATAACATTTTCATGCAAGCCAATACCATTCAAATAATTACACAGATTGCGGACAGTGGTGGACGATTCCGGTTAAGGCATTTGTTCTCGTTATCGAAATGCATTGAGTTCGAATCCGTACCCACTCGAAAATCCGTGGTGGCTTGAGCATGTTAAATGTGTCGTGTCCTTAACGTGAAAAGACACCTGTGGGTAGAGTGGCCAAGTATAGGATTTTTCTTTTTGGTCCTTTCTCGTAAATGAAGTTTTGACCACTTTCGGGGTCAAAGACCCACTCGGGGCTTAATTGTCCGTTCAGTGCTTAAAGGTGGAAATGCTAGTAGACTGGGATAATAGAAAAACAACAGGGCAAAAACTGCTTTATATTTATTTAAAAATATCTCTAAATTTATTATAATTATTTCTTATGTCAAAGTAGAAGTCTAAGAGTTATGCGATTTAGAGTTCAGATTAAGATTCAAGCCTGGGGCCTATCGAGTTGAAATGACATTTAAAGAAACGCAAAAGCTCAGCGAGGTGATGGTACCCAGAATGCACCGAAATCCATATCTGACCCAGAAAGTTATATTAAAAATATAAGTCCGATTCCCAAAGTTCATAATGAAATTTTCACAAATAGCCATGCTGCTTGTTTTGCTTAATTTGGAGAGGAAGGAGTTAACTCACATATATAAATCTGTCAATAAAACATATCGTTTGCCAGAAATGTATTAAAGCTAACAAACTGCTTTTAAAATGTAAATATGCACTGAAACATGTTTTGTGCGTTTTGCGGGGATATTATAAAAGAAAGCGATTAAAACATCACATAAAATTTCAAGTGTTCAGCTACAGGCAAACATATTTATAAAACAATTAAGAGTTATTCTCCATGCGATGAACAGGGACCGTATAACCGTCAACAGCTGCGCATTCTGCTGAAGCATGTAGCAAATAGCTCGAAACTTCACGAAATACGTAGGAATTGCTTTTTGGAACAAAATGGATTCACGATGCGAGTGCATTTAGGATAGCTTTACATAAGTAAGGCAAAACAGAAGAGTGAACTTTACGAAAATAACAGAAATATATTAAATGTGTAATAAATATTGCGATGCGAAAATTATACAAAACAGTGCAAAACTAGCCACTTGAAAGCATTGAATCTATAAATGTGATTTGTACAAGAGTAACAATACATATATAATGTAATTGGTTCGAGCAATACTTATGCAATTTGATAAAATACTTATGAAAAATCAAAGAAACGATCTCCGCTTAAACCATTACATTTTTCTAACGATAATGGTAGCCAGTTATATTCCAATTCAATTGAAGTCTTCATATACCACTCAAAATATCGCACAAAAAAGAAACAAAACAAGTTTGAGCAAAATTTCTGTTTCCCTTACTTGTTTTAAATGTTTTGAGCCGTGCAATAGCGTTTCCTTGCAGTCTTTATCTTCTCCTTTTCCAATGAGACCAATCGCATCTTTTAATTGATGCGTTGCAACACAGCAATGCATTGTTGTATGCGTTGAAGAAGAAACAACAAAAAAAGGAATTTTAATGTTTTATTAATGATTTTTATGCTCTTATATCTGCAGTGCATGAAAGTAATATCGTTTATTTCTTTCTAAACAGGAATCGATTTCTTTTCCGAAACATCGGTATCAACTCCCACTCTTTCTGGGATCGAAACAAAAGGCGAGCTTGAATGATGAACTACCCATAATCCGAAAACACAATGTCTTGAAACACAATACGCTTCGCGCAGGAAAACCGAAACAAAGGGCTGAAAGGCGAGGGGGGGGGAATGAATAGAGTACGCAGCAACCATAATGTTTGGAAACGCTAATTTACGAAGTCCCGCTTTTACCTAGAAAAACGTTATATTTATTTGAAGAGAGATTATAATTTCGCAACATTGGGGGAACAATTTCGAGTAAGTACTGGCATATTTCACTTCATCTCCAGCGATTAAGCGGTCCATTGAATTGACACTCGCAGAATTTAATTTGTCTTCCTTGCAGAACACCGAGTAGAGTTGAGTTGTGTTTTTGTGCGGAATTTATAATGAAAAGCGAAACATATTCATAATAGAATAAATAGTGTTTGGCTCCCATTCTCTAATTAAAACTTCAGAATGGATAGCACTGAGATTTCTGTTCTTTTTTTCTTTTTCTCTCCCCCTCCCCTGCTATTTCCCCTGTGTGAATAAAGTAAATTAATTAACGTCGTTAAGAACTTTCACCGGAAATTTTTCATATGACGCGTGAAGTGAATTTTTCGGCATTTTCTTTTTTCATTAACTTTTAAAGAATGAATTTTATTGGTCGACTAACAAGTTCCGCGAGGGCTCGTCAAACATCGAGGGAGAAATTGAAACGACGGAAAAAAGACTAATTATGCCTTGCAAACAGAGGAGGAAAGAAAAACAAGCTCGCTGTCTAACATGAAGCTAACAAGGTGTAACTGCTTCGTTTTTTTTCCTTTTCTTTTGAAATCATTTAAATAAGGAGGCAGGATAAAATCTTTCCATATAAATTAAGAAAATAATTGGTTGTACGGTATTGCATAGACACGCACCGTGTCTACCACCCAAACCTTCTTTGTAATGAGAGAAACTCAAATATTTATTGATTTTTGGTTAACAACAAGTTGTATTGAAATCAAATATATAGCTTTATTTTGGTGGTAAATGTTGAAAAAAAATTTGACTAGCTCGATGAATTAAGACAGAAGTTTTAAAGATTGAAAAAGTAAAAAAGCCATGAGTTTTATCATATTTTTTTCATCTAACATAATACTTAACATTTTTTCATCCAGCATAGGAAGCACTCAATTATTAATTGAATCCCAAATGTTTTCCTTGCCTCCACTCATCCGCTGTTGGGCGTTGCGCCACGGGCATGCACGCCTCTCGGGCCATAAGTGTTTCCCTCGCAACATATTTTCCTTTCCTCTCTTGCTAATTTTTCACTAATAATAATTAGAAATGACAAACGCTTTTATTATTTATTTCTATTACTAGAAATATGATACACACTTTTAATTCTAATTTAATTTCCAGCTACTAATCTTGCAACTTAAGTATTGGTGTCCATTTCTGAGATTGTGGAAGCATCATCCATACCTCCCTCACCCCCTAAAAATGCGCTCTCCGTTAGTAAACGCGAGAGAACCTCTGCATTACATTAAATACAACCTGAGAAGCATAGATAAAATGGATACAGAAAATTTTGAATGGCTTCTCTGATAGGAAGTATTGGTTAAAATAACTGTGTAGGGACGTTAGAAAATGGAAGTTAGAATTAAGCAAAACATTACATTTATTACGACATTACACATGATTAAAAAATGTATAGTTAGAAAAAGAAAATACTTAATAATTATTAATAAGGTTACATAGTACCTGTACATAACAAATTATAAACAAGGTTATTAATGAACCGGATGGTTTGATTTCCATTCCTCACACCTCTATACCAGGGCTAGGGAAAGAGAAGGGCTAGCTCAAATGCTCCCCAAAACTGTCACCGGAAATAGCCGTTGATGACGTAGTCAGGCATCGAAGGAGAATAAGTTACCTGAAATAAATATAAAAAAATAAGTATTTCGCTGAAGTTTCTAAGCGAAATATTTATTTTTTATTTTTAAGTTCATTTTGTTTTTAATCAGAGAATGAAAAAAACTACAAATGCCTCTCAAATATTTAGTAAAAATTTGCAATTATTATTTAATAAACCCCAAAAAAATTATTATTAACACTGAAATTAACTTAAAATTGTGTAATCAATATAAAAATATATTTACCTATTAGCTTCAGTTTATCTTGATTTTTAACTATTGACCCATTTCTTGTTTTTTTTTTTTTTTTTTTTTTTAGCTTTATTATGAGATACTATCGCTGCATTTCTATTTAAAAACCTAATTCGTATAAATGTTCTCAAGCGACAAAAAGTCAGTTGCCTTTCGATTTACAGTAGGAAAAAAAAACTCTGTTTCATTTATTAATATTCCTATGACATTTTTCCCTTTAGAAAATGTATCGCCATGAAATTTGCGAAACATTATGTCCATTTGTTTTATAGTTTCCATCCATGCTTTTGTTGGAACAGTAAGTCCCCCAGCAGAAATTAAATTAATCCACTCCGAATGATTGGGAATATAAACTGAATTTCTTGATATAGTTCCAAGTGAATTATCTTTAATTTTTTAATCAATATAACCTGCCACATAAGCCACAGCTTCTTTTTCAAATGGAGATGTATCACAATTTGGATTGGAAGAGAGAGGCAAGTTCATTTTCCCAAGATAAAGGTAAGGGATTAATTAAGAATTCACGATTTAATTCATCATCTTGAGAATCAAAAGAATTGATAATTTCTTGACGTTCTTTTACATTAAATTCAGAGTCTAACATTTCACTTGTTAAATAAACGTCTTGTCCATTTTCTAAAGAGTTTAATTTCGGTGACAAATTAGGAAATTTATTTGCGAGCAATATTTTATATGTTTTCCCTAGCCCTGCCTCTATACTATCTTCTAATTCTATTGGATATTGAATATTTTGTATTGGGCAGTAACGCCATCTATTGTCAGTACAGTTAATATGGGTCTGTTACAACTGTAGAAATTAAATTAGGATATTTATTTTAGAGTTGATAATATGAAACTTATCTTATATGTGATATATTATACTGTTAAATAAACAATAATTTGGTGCGTGAAAGGAACTATGAAGGGCAAAATATTGAGCATTAGATAAATAATTAGCAAGATTTTCTTCATCGATTGCACAAGTAAGGAAGTGAATAAAATAGTAAATACTAAAGTCGAAATAAAAATATCTGATAAAAATCTCGTTAAAAAATATATTTCTCCCGTTACAATTTTAAATTTGACGAAAATAAAATTCTAATTTCAGCAAAAATTTTAAGAGTTATTTTCAGGTTTACATTTCTTTTACTTTGACTGGAGAATTAACATAGTATTTGATATTTTTTAGAAAAATAGACTGTATTTGTAAAAATTTGAAATTTTTTATTTATAGAAATGTGTTACTTTAATGCAATCAAATGTTAGCAATTATTAACATAATTATGTTAAATTCTGAAGAGCACGCATTATTGAATATTTAACAATTTAGTGAAACGTTTTTAGTTAACTATTATTGCTTAACCGTACTGAAATATTAAACTGTAACTGTAATTAATTACGTTTCCTTGGGCGATACGCTACGGTCTTCCAGGCAGAAGTTTTGGCCATTATCCACTGTCTGCGACTAAATATGAGGAAGGGCTACCTCGGTAAGCGGATTCTCATTTTTAATGACAGTCAAGCCGCTTTAAAAGCGCTCAGTTCTTTCGAAATCAAATCTAAAATGATTTTGGAATGTAGAAACCTTCTTACAGAACTGGCAACTAGAAACAAGGTGATCCTTGTATGGGTGCCAGGGCACAAAGGTATCGAAAGTAATGAAATGGCTGATAAACTTCCTAAACAAGGATCGTCTCTTGCTCCCATCGGTGCAGAACCTTTTTGTGGATCAAGAGTTTAGTGGGATCAATTTGAAAACCGCAAAAACCAATGTTCTGAGATAGGGAAAACGGAAGATGTATGAAGCTTGGCTCAACACTCCTGGTCAAACCACGCTAAAATTATGATCTGTGGATCATCAGCGAGGATATCCTCTGAAATTCTAAGGTGCTCTAGGCAGAAGATACGTTTAATCGTAGGCTTCATAACTGGGCACTACTATTTCAGAAAACACCTCCATAAAATGGGACTGTTTCAGCAAGATCCTATCTGCAGGAAATGTCATACGCAAGACAGGACACTATATTTTCAGGACACTATTTTCAAGAAATATCAGGACATATTTCAATAATTAAACAAAACCAATGTTACTTTGACATATTAATTTCTGTTTTATGCATAAAACACATTTTAGAAAGGAATAAACAATTCAATAAATTCTGAGTTTTTTAATTTTTAATACAACAATATGAAAAATGATACAGAAACTTAAACTTTCTATACTGAACATTTTTTGAAAATTAATAAGTTACATGATAAATGCTTTAAATTAACAGTTAATTTATGTATAATTGAATAATGTTCATTTTGAACTGGATGCATTAGCATTTAATTCCGATAATTTAACACTGCACTTTTTTAACTTATCATTCACAGATGCAATCTCTGCATTAGCAGCAGACAGCATCATTTGTCCAACTTTCACATCACTCATATTATCATCACTGATAGCACATGCTATTTTTTTAGTTGCATCATCCAAAAGTTTTTGAGCTACACTCTGATTATCAAGCAAATTTTTCTTTTCTTTCTCAAGTTCATTAATTTTTTCTAATAGGTGCGATTGCTTAAACTTTTTTTCACAAGTAGCTTCTACATCTTCCTCATCTTTTCTTTTCTTCTCTAATTGTGTTACATCTTTTGATTTTTCCATATATGATGCATATTCTGCATGAGATTTCTGAATATAATGCATCATTTCTTTGGTATATGGAATGGAGAAAACAGAATTGCCATGCATTCGAATAACATCATGACAAATCCGTAAATTTTGAACTGTTAATTCCGGTAAAAAAGCTCTCTCCTTTGTCACAACAGAATTGTAAGTTGAAAAACCTCTTTCTGGTTGGGAATTTACATTCAATAATGACAGACATAATATGAAGTGCCGATATCCCGAAACAAAAGAGTTTTGAAATACGGACCTAATCCAAAATTAATCATATACCTGACTTTTTTGTCAGATAATTTGAGATTTTTTGCTATGGAGGAATCATCAAAAATTTCTCCGTAAATGTTAGCTAAATCATTCAAAGACGAAAAAGAATAATTAATTTTTATTGCCACCAAAACTAAAATGGTTTCAGCTTTAATGGTTTTCTGTGATATCGTTTTAGGAAGCCATGATTTATTATTCACCACTACAGTCGATGTCGAGGATTCAGATGAAGTCGATGACTTGATAGTAAATAGTGTTTGATTCTTGAAACAGTTCACAGCTTTTTTGTGTTTTAATCCATCTGCATAAGCAAGCACTTGTCTAATACCCATATTTGAAAAACTGAATTTGCTTTTGCATACAAAGCACTCCGCAGAATGAACATCGTCAACACTTCGACACCAGGTTAGGCATTTATTCCCATCTTGCAGTTCCAACCATTTGTCGGAAAATTTCTTTTTCCTTGGCATTTTTAAAAGAAAATTAATTGTTTTCAAAAATAAAATTCTGAGCTTGCTAATAAACATTCTTCAAAATCTTTCAAAATGGCGCTTCACGCATGCGCATAAGCGTAGGCGAATAATTCTCACAATTTCCCCATCATTGCAAATAGTTGTGCACTACTAAAACCAGAATCTTTGTCTGTAAAGGCAGAAAATAGAATTTAATGGTAAACCCAAAACTAAATTTTTCTGACGTCAGGCATTCATGAGCAATGGCTGAAAACGAGGAGGAGACGAATGTATGGCAACCCTAATTCCGGTTTGAAAGAGAACAAAAAAGGGGGAAAATTTTCTCTTTCTTCTTGCATAGAAGCAGTTGAAAGAAAAAATATATTCCACTAGAAGAAAAATTTACTACTGAAAAATATAAAATTATTAATTAAAATTAAACTTTCAAAAAATATAATAAAAAATTAAGGAATTCCAGGATTTATTTTGAAAAATAAGGACATTTCAGGACATTTTTTAAAAAATCAGGAATATCAGGACAACTCCGAGCCCTGTACACATATATATACCAAAAAATTGAATTGCATATACTAAAATTGATTACTTTTGTTGCAATTCAGTTGAATAATTGCAATGCCAAGTGTAAAGTTTAAATAATGCGTGGCCATTCATGCATGTATAGATACTGTAAATGTAAAGTGATTAGAATTTCAGAATAAAAGAATATCTTGTTAGGAAATTTTACCTTATAATGAAAAATTCATAAATGCAATGGATGTTCCACCATCGTCAAGGAAACAAAAATAAAAAATGTATACAAAATTTAATAATAAAAACAAAGCTATAATTATTTTTGTAGAAATTAACATAACTCATCAGAAAATGTCAGTGAAATGTAAATATTGAAGTGGCATTCATGTATGCATAACTGGCGTTAATATAAATGATTAAAATGTTAAAAAAATTATTACTTATTAGGTAATTTTTAACTTATAGTGGAAAATTCGCCAATGAAATGGATGTTCCAGAACACCTGCAAGGCAAAAGCAAGTGCGATGATGTCATAGTACCAGATGTACCTGCCTACACAGAGATTTCGGCAAAGATTAAATAAGTGATTCCAAGGAGTAGAGCACCAAAATTTTGAAGTAAATTGAAATCGTTTTCAAAAATCATCCACTTGTTCTTATAACCGCTCTGTAAATACTGATATGACTTTAAAGGTTACCATGTTTATAAATTTTCAAAATTTCTAGACTTTCACTGATTTTGAATTCAGAGGAAAATATACGTTTAAAGCTTAGGCGAAGATTACAAATCGAAATAAGAGATATTTGCTATTTTGCAAGCATATTTATCGTTTAATTAGATTTATACAAAACACTGTTTTGCACCATGAAAGAAGTTCTCGTGAGCTGAAAAGAGAAAAACTAACAAATAACGCACGGAATGATCGAAAGTTTCCAGTCACTACGAAGCTATCTTATTAATTTGGGACACCTTTCATCTGTACTTTACACTGAACTGTCAGTGACGATCAGTGACGTTTGAGTGACTGATCGATGACTTTTTGAAAAGCGTAAATGATAAGACAAAAAATTTTTATAAATTTTTCCATGCAACCGTTTTTAATTTCTATCTCCAACAAAATATCAGCAAACACACAGACTAAACACTGTATTTGTCCGCGTATAAGATTCATTTTTTCTTTAAATATAAATTTTCTATTCTTATTTCTCGGAAACTTTACTTGCACAAATAGGAAATATGGACAAAGTTCCTCTGATTTTTGTTAAGCCCTCAAACAAAAATGAAACTTCTAAAGTCACAAAAAGTTTCGTAGTTAAAATGTCAGGTGACGAAAAAAATTATATTATTGATGTTATAGATAAAATAATGCAAAGTAGCATGCCACTTTATATTTAAAATACTGTTGATTCATTATAATGACCAATAATAAAGAGTTTCATTTCTTATAAAAAGGAATGTAACGTGTTTCGCATCTTAAAGGGCGTTGTATCTTGGAAGCCAGAAAATATCGAATATGGTTCACATCCTTATGCTACGCAATCAGGTGAGAACATGCTTCACGCTTTCACTCTATATTCAAAACACTTTGTTTCTTGCTTGTAAATTTCAGCATGGCCTGCGTGTAACATGAAAAGAAATTCTCCCGTGGAATCTGTCTCATCTAGGCATCTCTCGTAGAAAACCCTGTTTAAAGCGGTTCAAGACTGAATCAGTGGGCAAGTGGTTGCATCCTCCAGAAATTCCAAGAAAGAAGAGCATTTCATGATATCATTCCCTAGGATAGTTCCATTTTTCCTAGAAAACGTCTCGTATTATACATTTGTTTTTACCCGTCATTACGTTCTTTTTGGGACGGAATGGAAATTTTTTTCCCGTACTCCACTCTCCCCAACAAAAGTAATGAAAACCGGAAAAACAGATGGCGATAGCGTAAGGAAATTATATATATATATATATATATATATATATATATATATATATATATATATATATATATATATATATATGTATTTCCTTTTGCTCATTTAATTGCATGGCGTTCCATTTTATGCCAAAACCATGTTGAAATTTTTGCATGTGCGCTCCAATTTTTGTTATAAATCTAGTTTTTCCTTCATTAGATTTCTCGAATTTATTATGATTCTGTTTTTTTTTTCTACTTTCTCTTTTTTAAATAAGTAATATGATACAACGTGTTTCCTTTTAGATGCCTTTGCCGTACCTGAGGTCTCAATAGTTAAAAACGTTCCTTTTATATTTACCAAAATATCTTTTGTTTCAATCCCTTTGTCATTTTTTTTTTTTTTTTTTTGCCATTATGAATGGATTTTATTCGCAACAGAATGAGGATATTTCCCTGTATTGTCCCAGGCATTTCTAAGTTATTACTTTAATTAAAGCAAGAGCATATTTTCTGTATCTGTAGAAAACGCTTACATTATACTTTATTGTTAAAAAAAATCGTATCATAAAATATTTTTAGTGATAAAATAGTAAAAATGATTACATTCATTCATTCTCCCTAATCTCAATCATGTTTTTATGAGCTTTATTTCTTTTTCCTCATCCTTTGGGAAATTTGATGGAAAAATCTGCCTATCTATATATCAGACACACACACACATATATACATACAATATATATATATATATGATACAATGAAACAACTTTAAAATGGCAAGCAATTTCTTATTCCAATTTTAAAATTTTAAATTGATTACTATAAGGTAATTGGCAAACACATCGAAAGTCGATCACATATATCGACTTCGAAACATGTCTTGCATACCAAAAAGAAAAATTTGTGAAAGAGAAACATTCCAGAAAAGGAATAAGAGAAAGTTAAGTAAATGTGAAATAAATACCAATAATTTGTTGCCAGCAGCAATTTAAAAAAGATGAAAACTTGCTCCATCATTTAAGAAATCAGGATATTGTGACCATGGGAGTAAGATTTCATCTTTCATGCTACAAACAGTAAATTGAATTTTTAACTGAAAAATTATTTGAATCTGTGCCTCTATAAGAGTCAATGAGAAGTCTTTTAAAATGTTTGTAAAGGAATTGTAGAAGATAAAATTATCAATCAGCATCTAATTTACTAAAAGGGAAAACTTAAGATTTATTTGTAAAAAATGTTCTTCGGGAAAAAAGGAAAAATATAAAAGGATATTGAAATAATAGATTAAAACAAAGAATACAGAAAATGTATCCATAACTTGAACTTGTAAAATGTTTAGGCAAGTATTTATCTGAACTTGTTGCTTGTTCCTCTTTATTAAAAAATGTAATTGAATTAAATACTCAATGTCGTTCCACTAATAGTGAAGACAATGAATATTCTTTCTATGAAAATGATGTATCTGAATTAAATGTTTTACGTGATTTTTTTACAGCTGAAAACGCTTTGGAAAATATTGTTAATGATGCTCTAATGTGTCTTGTGAATGGCCACCAAAAGGAAAAGAACTGACAATTGAAGCAACATGTGATATTGTTCCGATTCCATTATTTAAAGGTTATTAAAGGTAAGGCCAGCTCTGCGCAAGGTATAGGGTAGTATGATGGAGCAACAACAACACTTTTATACAATGTATCTTTCATTGATTGTAAGCCGAATCATTCCATGGCGGATGAAAATATTGAGGTCATAAATCTGAAATCAAATGCACGATAAATATTTTAACAATCTTTTAATGAAATGCATATTATGTTGCTCTCTTTGCTAAGCTAGAACTCGAACGGTTAACGTTTCAGCTTTCAGTTCAACAGTTCTGGGGTTTAATTCCCACATCTGACGCAGATGTTAATAATGGATCGGAATCCTCTTCAAACTTGAAGTCTTAATGTAATCAGCCCTGTTGAGTGGAACGTCCAAAGCTTGAAGCACTGCCCCTCTTAATTAAATAGGAAACAATTCATAATCTTTAAAACTCACTTTATTCATATTTTTATTTCAATTATTAAATTTTTTAAAGTTTTCCTCTGAATAATTTTCTACAGTATAAATTCATAAATCTTATCTTGAATCCTAATTCAACAGTTTCTCTCTCTGAGACAATATTTTTATGCGAGAGCTGATTCAACCTGGGTCTACACCTCAAAGTTAGCTTCGAATATCTAATCTCGAAGCGGAAATCGAACATACGAGCAGGACCCCTACGCTTGGCAGGACTCAGAATACAGCGCAGGATATAATGTCTCCTCTCCTCTCCCTCCAAAGATGCACTAATATTAGTGAATTTTCATGCTTCAGTATTAATCTCTAGTGAAGGTGGCCGCCTACGTGGAATAGTTCATTTTGGACTACGGGTATCAATTTTTGTTTGCAAATCTTGTACTCAGAATTTTCCAGTTTCCAAAACAGTTTTTGCTTTATTGAAATCAAATAAAAATTAAGTAATAGGATTTAAAAAAAATACGTCGTCTTTGGAGAATTAAAACTTAAAGTTGCATTTTCAAATTGGAAATGATAAAAATAAGTGATATTTTAATTTTCTTATACAATTTTCGAATTTATGTTTTTGATAAGGTCTTGATAATAACCATGAGATTGTGGCTGTTATTTATTTTGAGGTTATTAAGTAATTAAGTGAGGCTGATGTTATTAAGTACGAGGCTGTTATTTATTGCTTGTGGATTATAAATTCGGAAAGAAGAAACAACTTCGTCGCTATCACAAGCGAAACTATCAGTTTAGAGGCGATTTTCTCCAAACTTTTTGTTTTTCTCAATAATATTGACAACATTCGCCCGATTCGTCAAGTGATAATGAAGATTTTTGTATGAATCTTGGCCTACGTATTTTAATTGATATTATCTATGAAATGAAGAAAAAGAGTGAATATATATATATATATATATATATATATATATAATATATAAAATTCTCGTGTCACAGTTTTCGTTGCCATACTCCTCCGAAACGGCTTGACCGATTTTGATGAAATTTTTTGTGCTTATCCGGTATCTATGAGAATCGGCGAACATCTATTTTTCATCCCCCTAAATGTTAGGGGTAGTACAACCCTAAATTTTTTTTTATTTTTTTTGGTTAGTTCTGTAAGTTCCTAATAGATGGCGGTTTAGCATCTAAGTTGCACAGGTATTCGGCAGATGGCGACGTGTTTATTTTTCTAGATTATACCATCTTCGAGAAAATTATCGTGCGCGCGCAAGCGCGTGGTTAAATATAGAATTTACATATATTTTCATGATGTATAATCATACTATAACAATTTTTCGCGAATCATTTTCATAATTATACTTTGTATTGTGTTATTATTGTGCAGTGTTCAGTTTGAATATTTTTAATATTATAAATAGTGAAATAAAATTTTATTTATTACTGTTTTTCTCTACTAATTTTCATACCACCTCGAAAACATGTAAGTATTTCTCGATAGCCTTTTATTATTTTTTATTTTTATTTTATAATTTGATAATTATTAATTTATTAGGTAGAACATTTTGATCTAATTTATTTATTCAAATGATAAATTCTTTAATTTTTTTTTATTTCAGTATAATGCCGCGGAAAAATTTTTTAGTTTTAATATAATTTAAAATTAAAATAATAATAGTTCGATGTCAATGTTATCTACCTCATTTATAACTATTTATTTTTAGATGTCTTTAATTTATATAGTATATTTTATAAGTAAGTCACTGATTACAAACTATAATTTAATATAAGATGAATAAAATGTAAATTCAGAAAGTATATGTTGATTTGTGCTTAATTTCAAAATTTCGATACTTTACCTATTACTATTAAATTTTGGTGAAACGTTTTATTTTTAATCTCCTATGAATGAACCTATTCTAAATTTTTTTAGAAAATATTAATTTGATTGAACCCAAGAATTAGTAAAAAATTGATTCAATGTATTTTAAAAACCCAGCCACTGCAACGTGTGGCTGGGTCAGCTTGTATATATATATATATATATATATATATATATATATATATATATATATATATATATATATATATATATATATATGTATATATATATATATATATATATATATATATATGTATATATAGATATATATATGATATACATATATACATATATATATACATACATATATATATATAAGAACTTTTTCATTTGCAGTTAATTTTAAAGGGAATCTCCATTAAAACTATGTGAAGTGTGCATATTGCTGTACATTTTGAACCCTATTTTCTGCATCGCTCAATATTTTTCTTACATTTTGCTTCATTTTAAAGAACATTGGCACATAAAACTCATGATCAAATTAAGATAAGATCGATACATGCTTCAATGCAATTGTAAATACAATACAATGCAATTGTCTGTAGAGTGTAAGGCGATTTAATAAAATTTCACTCAAATTTTCCAGAGAATAAGTAATTTCACAAAAAGTATGCTATATGTATAATTACAGCTTTGGATAATTTTATTCTTTTACATTATGATTTATTTAAAAACAAGATAAAAAAAAAACTTTAATCAGTTTTTAGGAAAAAGGTGGCTCCAACGTTGGTGAATACTAAGTGTAATCAGGTTTCTCAATACTTTACGTCAGATGGTATGAAAAACGAAACTTGGACAGAGAGAGAGAATCACATTCCGGATTCAATGAAAAAATGACTGCAGAGGGGGAGGACGAGTCCCTCAGAGGCTCCGGCTGCTTCCTTCTCGGCGTCTGGGTCTTCTGCCCTGCGCCAGATGTCTGTAGAGATGTCACTCCTCAGAGTCATGTGCTGCTGACAATCTCCCCCCTCTTTCATTACGCAGGGGTTTCCCCCCTCAATCTTTTTCCTCTCCTCCCGCGCAGAAAGAGGTGGGACATGCTGCAGCAGAGAATGAAGGAGCCCAAAAGAAGCTGCATTTCGTTCGCACGCTTGTGCGGTACGTCGTTTACAAAAGTTCTATGGTTAATTCCTTGACATGCATTTCAAGGTATTCATATAAATGTTTCTGTAAATGTATAAAACTGCATTATTTCATAGAATATAACTTGGCATTCATGAAATAAATAGACATTTCTTACCTTATCTGGTTATTCATTGAAATAACTATTCATTCTATGTTAGTATTAGATCGATACATTGCGAAAAATAAATTTTTTCAAAGTAATTTTGTAAATGAATAAATCACAAGCATTCAAAATCTTATGAAGATAAAATCTTATGAAAACATTCAAAATCTTACGTATTGATAAATTATAAAGAAGGATATCAAACATGGCTATTCATAAATATACGGTCTAAATCTGTTTAAAAAAGCAGCAAAATAAAATAACTAGTTATCTTATATAATTATTTATGTAATAACTAATAATAGACTCTTAAAGTGATTATAAATAAATAGTTGATCATAAATTACTAAAAAATAAATAGTTCTTATCATAAATAGCTAAAAATGATCAATAATCAGCATTTTTCGATTCATCAAATGTGTCAGTTATCCGAAAGGTTAAACGCTAACATAAAAGCACGGATCAAATTCTAAGTCTAAAGCAAAGGAATGAAATGTACACATTATTAAAATCAACTAGAGTCAGTTGAAAGAACATTCGAGGGCCCTATTTCATACTTTAAAACTCATAAATTGTTATTTCTAAAATATCTAGTTCAATCATAAAAGTCAATCATTTTATGGACTACCTGCGTTGTATTTTACTTACCTAGTTATTCGATGAAATAATGGATTTCACACAGCCTAACATATATGAACAAAATATGGAGTCACGTGTCCCATCCCGGAGTGACGGCTGAGCAATGGAAATCACATTAATTTTACCGTTAATGAAATAAAATTGTTCATATTTCGTATTTGAGGCTGATTCATAGTTTTAGGCCACAAAAAATGAAATCCGGGTTACATGCAGCCCTCGGGCCTTATGCTGAACAGCCCGGTAATACTGAAGTGCAGCGTATTCCTATACATTTTAACTTTTAAAAGTTTAGAAGAACATATTTTTGTTATAGAAATATTGAAACAAAAAGATAAATGCTATAAAGTATAAAAACTGTGTATCAAATATGTAAAATTTGCTTATGATGAAAAATAATTTGAGTATGTTTGCTACATTTTTTGTAGGAAAAAATGACAAGAAATATTAGGAAATCTCTTATACAAATTCTGGGCTTTTTCATATTAAAAAATGTGTGGTTTCGTTAAACCAATTATAGTGAAGGTAGATGCTAAACTCTTTTTGAATTTTACTAACTACGATCAAGTAAGTCATTTAATTTTATACCATATCCATAATTTTGGATAACAGGTATCATGTCACTAATTTCTTAGCTATTAAAACCAATTTTCTAAACAATTATTATAAATTTTTTCACAAAAGATTAACTTGAAAAAACTAACTTTTATCAAATATAAATAAATCCTAAAAAAATGTGGCGAAATTATGGGGAAAAATGTGGTGGTACTTGATTTCCAAAATAAATCTAAAATGTGAAGTTATCGTAAATATTTAAAATGCACCAACAGATTTTAAGTATTTTTAAATTGAAGTAGAAATCTATAAATAAAAATGAAAAATAATTTTGAATAAATAATTTAATCTTAGCTTTAAATTAAAATATTTTAAAAACAATTATACAGACATATAACATGCAACACCAAGCGCATTACCTTCCCCGGAGTTCCTCTAACGAAAAAGAATTGCGATTCTCAAGAAGATGAGCAAAAATACATCGAATAAGATATAAAACATTTTTAATTTTCTGTAATTTACGAAGTTATTGAAATCTAGATTCTTTTATCCGCGCTTATTGAAACAAAAAGATGCGCTCAGTGCATCACTCTCATCGATAAATTCAACCCTTTATTGCAAATTGTAACACAACAAAATGAAGATATTGATTTTTATCAAGGAAATGCGCTGTGGAAATGAAAGAAGAAGGGGGAGAAGGAATGAAGAATACAAACTGTTTTTCCTAACCACTAACGGATACTCATTAATGATAATTTTAAAAAGATAAAAGAAGCGCGTGATTTCATTCTTGAAGTGACCAGAGTTTGATAATTGAGACATTGCAGCGAATTTACACAGTGAATCTGATTGTCTGACTTGTGATTTAAATGAATCACCAGCAACAAAAGAAATGTGCGGACTTAATTGTGATCTCCTTTTAGTCTTGCATTCGGTTTTATTTCTTCACTTTGGCATTTAACTCATTTTAAAGCAATTATTTGCTCAAATACGTAGTTTAAAAAGTACAATTGAAAAATACAAAATACACACAATACACAGAAAAAAATTAATTTTCTCTCATATCTAATTTTGAAAAATACAACTCGTCTCATTCAAATTGAAAAGAATGATGGTCTTTTAAATTATCTATTTTAAAATATGCAATACATTTTATTCAAATTAAAAAGAATGATTTTTTAAACACCTATTTTAAAAAGTACAATTTAAATTAAAAAGAATGGTTTCTTTAAATACCTATTTAAAAATATATAATGCATTCATTCGAATTATAAAGAATGTATTTCTTATAAGCACTTATAAATATATAATTTAAAAAAATACAATTACTTTTATAAAAACTGAAAACTGATTTTTTCAAAGAATCAGTTTAAAAAAATAGAACCCATTTTACTAATATAGAAAAGAATTTTCTCTTTAAATGCCTAAATTAAAACGCGATTATTTAAATAAACATTTGGAAGGAAGTTTAAAAGCTGATGCGCGCGCACGCATTTTGTTTGAATTCTAGTTCTGAAAACTTGACACTTTTCACTGGAGTGGAGCGCTTATGATTGAAGATTCTTAAATCTGAATATTACATCCCATTTCTTGATATAATTTATTATAATTAAACATTCATTCGCGCGCGTGAATGGGGGGGGGAGGTAATTTCCTAACATTTACTAAATTCTAAGACGTGATGGATGAAATAAATCACGGGCAATTAATAATTCCACATCTTGAATGCCTTGGCACGTGTTTTAATGTGTAATAAACTCTTGCTCATTACTCGGATGTGGTAACGAACCAATATGGGGACTCGGCGCTCTAAATAGTTGAGTTAATTTTCTCCTGCTTCGCAGCCTGGCTCTAAATATTAATCTGTTAAACGCATTGACGTTATATGATGCTGTGTCGACGTCGCGGGATTTCTCCCTGAATAATTCATTATCACTATTTTCAAGGAGGTGACATAAGATATTGATTTATTCCGATCATATCTTCAAAGATATCCACTTACTGTTTATAGGATTTTTGCTACCGATAATTTGTCCGAAACATGGGAAATATTTATTTATGTTACTGTTGGGGTGATATTAATTAAAGAAATACCAAAATTTTCCAAAAAAGAAAGGTTAGATTTCCTGTAACGTCCCATTCATGTACACTATGTATTTATTTTTATTTGTTTGGTGCTTTCGTCATTTAAACTCTATTAAATTTGAATGTAATAGGTTACAAGCTGTTTTGCACTGATTTTATTTATCCATTTGTCTTGAATTTATTACCATTTTCTCCATAATGAGCATTTCAGTGAAACTAATTCTTTTTTAAAATGTTATTTGTTAAATAAAACTAAATTTGAACAACGCGATCATTTCGGCATGTGTAGACCATACAGAATAAACTACTTTATGATCTTCTATCAATTATGCTTTGTAAAATCTATTGATATGGAATGGACAATTGACGCTTAAATGCATTGACTGCAAAGTCAGGATTCTTTGGCAGATAAGGAATTCCCGCCTCCGCACAGTGATTGCGTTGTGACATGATTGACAAGAAATACGATGCAGGAAATCTTTCTTAAAAGATTCAGTGCTTTGGTAGCCTACTTGTTTACGGTGTCGTTACCGTTACTGAAAGGTAATGAGTTTGATTCCAGACTCAACCGAAGATTCATCGTGTTCACTGAAGGTGGTTGGGGCACGTTTAATGGATCGTGGTAGGAATGTCCTCCTAGCGAAATAACACCTGTAAGGGTAGCAGGTTTGTTTCCTGTGTGGTCTCTAATGTGCGATGAATTATGCCCGGATCTAGTGTCCAACTGGTGGAGCCCTACTCTGTCCACGAACAGGGACGTGTGCTGGTGAAACAACAACGAGCAATTTTATGTATGATTGGGAATGAATGAGTAGCAATCAATTTACATTAATCTGAATCCCCCATGTGTGCATGTTGTCTAAAAAGACCTGGATGTGCCTCACCTGAAAGATGAGTGTCTGGAAATGAATGTTCGATGTCTCTAACCTTGATTCTGTTGACTTCCTAATATATTTCTTCCTTTCTCTCTACTAATGTTTTCAAGTTGTTCTTATTATTTATGTTGTTTTTTAATGTGTGCTACCACACATATGCCAACAAAATATGTGGTAACTACTGATTATGATCTAACTTTTGAAGAGATTTTCTCCGTGGCGAAAAATAGTGACCGGCAAGTCTGGCTTTCTCCTCCAGCCCATCCCTGATACATTAGGTCAAGACCAGGAAGAGCATTGCATTTTGAGGCTGGCTGACAGGACCAAACGGCTATCACAAGACTTTTTCAGTGGGCACCTGAAATGCATGTGCTTTGAATCCGGCCGTAAAGTCTTTCCAACGTGTCCCAAGGGCCATCTGCTGCCGGCTTCCCTGCAACATATTCTCGATTGCTTGGGGCTCACTTTAGAGGATGTTCGCTACAGCCATCTCCTGGTGCTTGACATTGCAGGGGTGCATGGAATCATTGGTTTGATCTAGTGGCCGCTAGATCCTGAAGGATTGGACACAGCAACATATTTGCCAATAAATACAATTTCCACATGTTTCTGCTACAATTATAAAAATTCCTATTTTCAATTTCCAGTAACAGACATCAGATCCATTTTTATTATTTATAATACTAACTACATGGTACTGTTCGGAAACAATGATTTTTTTCTTCAGTTTATTGTAAAAATCATTGAAAAAATTTCTTTTAAATATAGTAATTTGAACATTTAAATGACTTTCCGAAAATTGTGTATAGTTTCAGGCCTGTAGCAACAGTTGCTGACTATGTTTTTGCGTATAGTTAAACAGTTGTTTTAATTTTCCTATTGATTTAGGCAGCATATTAGAAGGTAAAATTGCAAGGCAAATGGTTAGCACTTTGACCTTTGATTCAACAGATTATAGGTTGGAATCCCTCCAAGGATATAGGTGTTTGTAATTGTAAGAAATCCATTAAAAACTTTATTTCCTGATCTTGTTAGACTCATGTTAAAAAATGATCTTTGAGTGACAGATAATTCAAAACAAACGGTTGCTGTATCGTAGACAGAGCAATAGAAGAACAGGGGAAAAAACCATGGATTAAGTTATTATAGGGATCAAACCTGTAAACTTTTATTTCAAAGACCATTTTCTTTGTCTAGGTCAACAGCATAAATCTGCGACAAGCTCCTGATTATGGTATGATTAAATGATATTTATAAAGCTATTGCTTTTAAATTTTAAAGGTTTATTGGAGAATAAAAGATTCGAAGAATCGCACAAAACTTCGCAAGTTCAGCTTTAATTTTTACAAAATTGTTTTCCCACAACACTGTTAAAAATTATTTTCATGTGTTGAATAGTGACTGAATTCAAATATTCTCACTAAAAAATAATTCAAAAACTTACAAAATAACTAAAAATTGGATTTTTAAATGAGCTGAAGACATTGGGTCAGAACATTCAGCCGAGCGATAAGCCCTGGCAAAAAAGCCAACTTTATGAAGATAATCAGCAAGTTTGAAAGAAAGATGAATGTATTGAGATATTGTATATATATATATATATATATATATATATATATATATATATATATATATATATATATATATATATATATATATATATATATATATATATAAAGGCAGCACTCAACAAGGAACTTGAAGGCTTTGCATGCATGTTTAGTTTGTACTGGAGTAAGAGTACATAGTATGTAATTAGCTAGCGCAATACTTATGTAATGTGATGAAAAACATTGAAAATCGGAAAAATTAATTGGCATAGCAAAGTGTTTCCTTATTTATTGATAATTTCGAAACAATGTTCCGATTCTATTTAAAGTTTCCACACAAAAAATTCACAAATAAATAAGCGCACAAAATTGATCACTATAAAACGGGTTCAAGTACATGCAATGAAAAAATTTCTCCGTTCCAGAAGTGAACACTTAAATATTAAATGCTTAAAAAACCCACGAGAAATTTTCTGATTGAGAATGAAATGGGAAGAATTTCAAAAATAACTTTTCTAATTATTCTTTTCATTGTTAAATTTAGAAAAATCTAAGTAATCAAGAGATATTTCATTATAGTGATTGAAACTTAATTCATATTTGAAATTTAATCAAAAAAATGAATTGTGCATCTGAACTTCATTAATACTGAATCATCGAAACCAATTTAAATATTGGAAATTTCTGGACTTATAATGAGGATCGTTTTCCAATAGGCGCCACAAAAAAGAAACAAATTCTAATTACGGTATCAAGTAGCATTGATTGCGCATTTTTGTAAGAGGGCTTCGGTCAAAAAAAATGAATTGTATGCTTTTTTTTCTGATTTCTAATCAAAATTCTCTGAAACATTATAGAATTTAGGTTTGTCATTTGTGTGTTTGCTTAATCAATAAATGCAAATTAGTTTTTCCATATCATTTTAAAAGGAAGAAAAATATTAGAAGATTTTTAATTTGCAAATATTTTAATCAAACTGTGAAGTTTGACTGGCGAATATTTGGAAGAAAAACTACATTAGTATATGCACTATACTTAATTGAAAATATTTTAAAAATTCAACAAGTAGGCAATATAAGAGTAAAAAAAGCACTAGCTGAGCTAAATTGCACGGGTCATAACACTTACCGTAGCCTAGTTGATGTTGCACTTGTATGCTTCCTTTCCTTAGCCCCAAATACATACATACATTGCTGCTCTGGTAAATCTTGGACTGTAGCTTAAGACTTACAGCTTTAGAATACTCCCACATGACCAAGCGCCCTGCCTTTTGGAACCATGATGAATCAGATAACGAGGTCACACCTGAGCTGTCACCCTTCTCTTCGCATACACGCCAAACTAGCTGAAAGGCTTTCGAAGTTGCAAGTGAAATTGCAGACTCAAGGAGGTCCATAAACACGGGGAAGGTGAATGTCACCCAATCGCTGCCCGCGGCAACTGATGATTCACTTTGCTGATCTTAAAAGGATTGAAAGTGAAGCTACTGAGTCACTGGAGGTCCCTTGTAGGACTCTACCAGTTATGTTAAAGTAGTCGGGTGAGAGTCTGTACAGTTACAATTTAGAAATGATGCAGCAAAAAATTCCCAATACTTGACTGTCTCGTGTTTTATTTGATTTGGAAGACATTGCGACTAAGGTTTACTGAATGTGCCCCAGCCACCTTTAGCGGACACGATGTATCCTCCGCAATAACCCGAGAAACAAGTAGGCCGCCGAGTGCTTATAATGCAGCAGCATCGTGGCCTTGTGGTAGGACAGAACATTTCAGTAAGCAAAATTTCATGCAAGCCACGGTTGCCGAACGGGAAGTTACACCTTCTGCGTATACATTAGCTAAAGTGGGCGCTTCGAAATTTTCCACGCTTCTTTTTCTTACAATGCGTGAATATGGGCTCAATCTATGAAATTACTCGCTTTATAACTGCCTGAAAACAGCGAGTTTTAAAGATACCGTCGCAATTAATCCGATCGTCCTTAGATGTTCCCTTACGTCCTATAATGCAGTAGCGCACTTCCTGTTCGGTGGAATTTAGGCAACAAGCAATACTTAATCTGAAATCACAGATATATCATTCGTTTAGATGACATTACGATAACGATATGTTTAACCCTTCAGCAAACATGAAGCATCTTCGGTTGAGTCGAGACTCAAACTCACAACTTTTCTTATGATACATGTCATGTTTTCAAAAAACGTATAAAACCAGATCATATCCCAGAAGTAAAATATAGTTAATACTCTTTCTATGTTATAAAAAGTATCACAATAATGAGAGAATTCAAAATGCATAAGAACATTTAAAATGCTTGTTTTGAGTTCTGACTTTTTTTTTTTTTTTGGCAATGTGATTGTTCAAATCGTCAAAAGTAAACAAGTGGGCACTAACTCATTCTATTATGGAAGACCTACATAATTATTTTGATATGTAAAAATTAAAAAAATATTTAATTATATTGCACATTATTAATACTTTTGAATTCAATTGTTTTGTAGTTTTGAAACATTTCTTTGTCTAATTTTTGCTTTCCCAATTTGTTAGCTAAAGTACACAAAAGAAATAGTTCTGTCATGTTTCTTTATTTATACATTTTATTTTTTATAATATCTTGTAGAACATGCATTTGTTATAAAAAATTTTCTTTTATCAATAACATCTTTCTTTTATCAATTTAATGGAAACGTATTTTTATATATTCTCATGTAATTAATCAATTTTAAGGTTCAAAACATTTTTCTTTTTCCCTATAACCAACGTAGGCCAATTGAACTTATTTTATCTTTTGCTTATACAAATGCAAAAACCTTTTGTGTAAAATTAACTTTCATTTGGTGCAGAGAAATATTTTCTATTAATAGATCTGCTCACACAGATACCCTGCAGCAGAAGTGGCGAAACCAATTTTTTTAAGAAGCGGCTATAATCATGGCCTACATACAAAAACAAGTCTATTTTTCTGGATACATTTTATTCTTGACTGGAAAAAGACTCGACCTCTTTCCGAGTACAGAATCGCTGCTCTGCCGTTGTGGTCTCGATCGGAGGCTCGTGACCTCTCGGGGAAGGCAGAAAACGCAGCACGCGCCCAGCGCGACTCTCTAAGCGAATCAGCTTCCTCATGGCCCATGTTAAAAAAGTATTATGTGTATCTTAAAAATTTAAGTATATAATAAATTTTGAAATATTGCTGAAACTATTTTAATCATTAAACTAAGTACAGAGTATAAATTTCTGAAATCTTTTAAGTGTATATTTCATTAATATATATTCAAAGTAAGATAAGTTTCTCTTTCCTTAAGACATTTTTTGTAATTTAGGAAACTTAAAATTTAATTTCAAATTATGTAGTTTCTGACGATGCGAATTGGTCAGTTGTAAAAATTAAGGTGGGAGGGACACATTATAATACTGTGTTGACAAATATAGTTTTACTTTAACTCATTAAAGAAAATATTTTTTAATTAATGATAAAAGAAATATCAAGGAAACACTTAAAAAATAAAGGAATCTTTGTAATGTTTTGTTTAATTTTGATATGCATTTACTATAAGCCTCACTGATGAATATATAAAATCAAACTTATTTATTCATTTTACTTTTCTTAAAATTAAGATTATATTGAGTTAATGCAGTTTTCTTAAAACATTTAAGGGTAAAAAAATAATGATGAATTTATTTTATTTGTTTCATTTTCATTTTTAAAAATTCATTTCTTTTAAGTGGAACAATGTCTATTTTAATGGGTATTTTATGCATACGATCAGTGAGCATATCTAAGCATAGGTACACATTTTTCCTAAATATTCTTCCATATCATTGGGAATTACAATCGGATACTTCAATCCCTCGTGTCACGAATTTATGAATTATTTGTTTTAATTATTGCTTTATTTGCTTAATTGTTATTAATATTTGTAAATAATGCAATTCTCGCAAATAATTATAATTTCTAATGATATTAACAAATGTAGTTAATATTTTTAACATAATTAAAAGTAGTTAATTTAATATTTGCAAATAATTTAATTATAAATTATATTAGGAAGTACATGTAGTTAATATTTTTTTATAAAAATATCAAATAGCTTTATTTGTTGATGCCTACTTGGTAACATTTCGTTTTATACATTAGTGTTTCTAACATCCCTCCACTCTGATTTAAATTGTACCTGTCAAAACCAGCCAGAATCAATAATTTAATTCCTAGTAACATTGGACTAAATATAAATTTAACGCTTTGTATAAAATAAGAATACATGATCCCCAGAGACATCATTTCACTTAGAGGCCAGTGTGCGCCCCAGCCGCCTTCAGAGAATACGACGCATCTTCGGATAAGGCAAGATTCGATCTCATTAGCTTCTTCACTAACCAGACCATCGCGACATTGGTGTCAATTTGTCAACTACTAAGTCAATAGATCTTGATGGATGCGCTAATGTAATGGAAATGAAAACTAGTCCCTAAAATAAGAAAATATTCGTGTGACCGCCCTAGGGGTACTTACGCATTAACCCGTCGACCCCATCTGCTATTTAATTTATGCCATTTAATGATTTGATTTAGTACCATTTAAATTACAAATAAAGCTTTTATCTATTTGTTTCCATCAAAATGGAAATAAAGTATTCTGCTTTTCGTTAGCATTTTGAACATAAATTATTAAAAGTTGTAAAATATGATGACGTATTTTTATGGAGATAAAGGTCGATGAAATAATATCTAAAAACCGTTTTAAAAAAAGATCCATGCACCTTGGATGCACTTCATTCAATCATATGGCAATGTTAGGTAGCAATAGTTGAAAAAATTCAATATCTAAGGCCTTCTAAAGATTACAAGTCCAGGTAATTGTAGTTCACCTATTTCTTTTGACTAATGCAGGCAACGGTATGAAGGAAATAGCAAATATTGACCAATCAATTCAACTAATTTTTACGATTGGTTGATAGAACGTAATTAATTAGGTCATCGTATTCTGGTATAGTTAATCACAGGAAAGTTATTTGGAAAGATTTTTTTACAGTTCCATGAGCAAAAAAGTTGTAGATCTTTAGGTTTATATGAGAGGAAATACTATCTATAAATGTATATAAAAATAGGTTTAATTTATTAAACTTGAAGAAAATGAATGTTATAACAAAATGTTAACAATATTGAAAATTGTCTCATTGTTTTTCTGTTTTAGAGTTGGGAAAGTATATCAAACAAACTTTGGATCTAAATCTAAATATTCCATTCCAATCATGAAGAAATGTTTACCTTAAGGATTTTACAGAGTTATAGTAGTTTCGTAAAAAAAAATAGTCTTTCAAATCTTAATGGAAATGAAGCTCTTTACATATCATATCACTTTATCTATATAACATTAAATATTCATCTATTCTTCTAAATTCTCATTTATTTTCCATTTATTAAGATATATTCTTAATATTCCAAGAAAGATAATATATTTATATTTTCCAGTTAATTGAAATATCTAAAAGCATTAAAAAATTGCACAATATTTTGATAAAATATTGAGGAAGATTACACTTTTTCATAGAAATCTAAAGCATTAAAATTAAATATAATGAGTTATTTTTGAAATTAATATAATTTCTGTGATGCTCAACTAATGCATTGTAGGTAATTTTGGTTCATTGCTTTTATACTTTTTGCTTCCATTTATTTTGATTTGCTTCAGACATTTTGACACAATAATACCTGAAAACCGAGATGACATTAAATTAGTTGAAGCGTATTTATATCCGACACGAACTCCCACCTGTTGCGCGCCACTGCCCAAGAAACCTCAATGGATACTGAGTCTCGCCCAGGGAAGGATGTTATGTGAATGAATATTAGACATTTCCTTTGTTTCCCTTTTTAATGTAATGTGCTGTTTATGATTAACATTTATGTGTTTGTTGTAAAGTTAATTTCAACTATATGAGTTAAGCTAACTGCAATATGTTTATTGAGAATAAAAATTATTTGTCGATTATTAATAGATTCATCGGAAAAAAATTTTTGAGTTCCTTGGTTGTAAAAAGGCAAGTGAAATTTACCTTCTGTTATGATATATAATTTTTTCTCAATTTTTAAATAAAAAAATTTATATGTGGCGCCCGAACAGGGACTACCACGTAAATGACTTTTATTGACTCGTAAACTTTGACTGTTATTTACTATTTAGAAATAACGAATGCCTTGCATGTTCGAAAATTAAACTAATAAACAGCATTTAATAAGTTACAATAATTTATAGTACGATAATAATTGATACTAAGATTGTGAGAGATTATTTTATATTAGAATAATTTATATTGATTGTTACTAACATTATGGCTGAAGAAGAATCAAATAAATTAAAGAGAAAGCGAGGCTTTCTAAGAACTTCAGTTACGAAGCAGATTGCTAAAATCGAAACTGACAGTCAGAAATCGAATGTTAGAGCAGAGGAGCTAGAAGAATCTCTTGAAGTTCTTCATAAAAATGAGATAATTTAAAATTAATTGATTCGCAAATTGAAAGTTTCATTAAGATTGACGAAGTAGAGGAGGGATTTGCCGGTGTCGAAGAATATCAAGAAAAAATAACCAGAACAAGATTTCGCACAATCATTTAAATGCAGGAACTGAAATCAATAATTCTATCCAGGAAAATAATATTTCTCATAACAGTTCCGCTCAGAATACAATTCAAATCCTCCAAAATGAAAATGTGTGTAGAGAATGGGTTGGGTAGCAGAAAAAAATTATTGAGCCCGTTGATTCGGAAGAACTGACAAAGTATATTGGATCATTATTTACCTCGTAGACCGGTCTTTAAAGAAAACTACCACTAAAATAAGACCAGTTTTCGATGCGTCAGCGCGTGAGAGAAATCTAGTGTCTCTGAAAGATTGTATTGAGAAAGGACCAAATAATTTACAGTTGATTCCTAAGCTGATTAACAGATTTCGGCTAGGAAAATTTGGGATAATTTCGGATATCCGCAGAGCTTTTCAACAAATTAACGTAGCTCCTCCTGACAGGAAATTCCTACGGTTTTTATGGTGGGAGAAAGGTGATTCGGAGAAATTGATTGTTTATTCCCATTGCCGTGTAGTTTTTGGAGTGAATGCCAGCCTATTTTTACTCGCCGCGACTATCAGTTATCGCTTAGAAAATGTAGATGACTCTAAAAAGGGTACAGCTTTAAAACTTAGAGATTCTATGTATGTAGACAATTGTGTTGCGAGTGTGAACATAATGGAGGAGTTAAATTCTTTCATCGCGGTATCTAAAGAGTCAATGGCTTCTGCGCAATTTGTCTTGAGGGGTTGGAAACATAACCGTCCAAGAAGTGATGAAGACATTTCAATTTTGAATATGCATGGGGATGATTATAAGGAAATTGTTTCAGTTTTAGGCCTTAAATGGGATTTATACAATGATACTTTGTCCAGTGAGGTAAAGGATGAAAATTCATTAGTGGCAAGTAAACGAAATGTACTTTCGATATTGAGTATAATTTCTGATCCTATTGGGCTTACAAGTCCTGTTATTCTTGTTCCAAAATTAATACTACAGAAATGTTGGAAGGAAAAATAAATTGGGATACGGTACTTCCGGATAATTTGAGAGAAACATTTCTAAAATGGGCCAATGAACTAAAATATTTATATGATGCAGAAATCCTTAGGGAACTACCCAAGCTTGATGCGAATACTATTCTCCATGTCTTTGTAGATGCTAGCAACTATGCTTATACAGCATCAATTTTTGATAGAAATGATATAGGAAGAATAGTTAATTGTCAATTATTACAGGCTAAGTCAAGGGTAGCATCCTTAAAATCAATCACTATTCCTAGGTAGAAATTCTTGCGTGCACCAATGGAGCCAGACTCACTCACACTGTCAAAAAAGATTTAAGACTGAACAATACACGAACTCTTTTCTACGCTGACTCGATGAATGTCTTACACTGGATCAAAAAGCCGGATAATTGAGCCACCTTTCTAGCGAATGGAGTGAATGAAATCCGGAAGCTGACAGATCCAGAGGATTGGCGGCAGATTCAAGGAAAGTATAATCCCGCCGATTTACCCTCAAGGAGATGCAACCCGAAAGATTTATTGAAATCCCGATGGTGGGAAGGGCCAGATTGGCTGAAGCTGCCTCAGCAAGATTGGCCTGCTAGCCAAATTTCTTCAGAGGAAGATGTTGTCTTTTCAGAAAAAAAAGAAAACAGTGATCTTTGCAACAAATTTAGTTACTACAGGTCTGAGTTCAGGAGAATCATAGAACTGATTTTGATGTTTGGATTCGAACTGGTATACCTTCGAATTCAAAGGTGGAAGATTGACAAGAACTCTCATCTGTTGCGCGCCACTGCCAAAGACACCTCAATGGATTCTGAGCCTCGCCTAGGGAAGGATGTTATGTGAATGAATATGAGACATTTCCTTTGTTTCCCTTTTTAATGTAATGTGCTGCTTATGTTTAGCATTTATGTGTTTGTTGTAAAGTTATTTTCGATTAAATGAATTAAACTAACTGCAAAACTCCAGTGTTTATTGAGTATAAAAATTATTTGTCGATTATTAATAAGTTCATCGGAAAAAAATCGTTGAGTTCCTTGGTTGTAAAATGGCAAGTGAAATTTACATTCCGTTATGATAATTAGATTTTTCTCAATTTTTAAATAAAAATTTTATAATATCCATATTCACCAAACCGATATAAGATAAGCCACAAACCGCCAAAATGTTCGAGACTTCAAGAGTGCTGTGTGAATGGGGCAACACTTTTAAAAGAGTATTTTAACACCATTTCAATGAGCATTATAAGTATAATTACTTAAATTGACATTTAAAAAGTCACTCATAAACTATATAACTAATAAAATCTAAGTAATATATTCCAGAAAAAATAAATAATTATTAAGCAAACATAATATCCAAAATAAAACCATGTTTCGGTATTAAGCAATTATTTTATTAACTTTCATTTTTCAATAATAATATTGCTCTTTTTCCGTCTGATTAATATTCCTTTTTATACAATCAATAATTATTGGACGTATAATATATTATATTAATTACATGTAAGAAGAAATTATTTGATAATGTTTTAATATATTTTATGGTAGATTTTTTAAATTTTTTGAATAAATAATTATTTTATTATATATTTTCTTTTAAATTTTCATCTGAATAAAAATCTGAAATTCTGGCTAAATGAACATGATAAAGTAAATATATATATATATATATATATATATATATATATATATATATATATATATATATATATATATATATATATATATATATATATATATATATATATATATATATATATATATCATTTATGTGTGTGTGTGTGTATGTATGAATAGCGTGTTTAATTATTTATTTTGACGATCTCATTTTCTTCATATACAGAAAAAATTATACTTGAACTTGATACAGAGTAGCATAATTTTCCTCAAAGTCATGTTCCATCTCCAATACCAACTCTTGAAATATATCTGGACACACTGAATGAGAATTAAATAAATTTATTTTATTAGTAATGAGCGCAAAGGTGCTATTGACTCGAATTCCTTCTATTCGAATAAATTCCAAGTGAATACGAATTCATGAGAGAGCCCCCCGGGGGAGAGGAGACTGCTTGCGTACTTGGGGTGGGGGGAGCGACGGGTTATTGCGGGCAGGCGATCCCTTGCGCGTCCACTTTATAAATGATGATCCATCTTGCCACGATGATACCTGGACCTAGATAACGAGTTGAGTAATGATGTCTGAATAACGGCTTCCCCTGCTCCGCACGAAAGACGAGCCTTGGAAGACACCCACGCATCTCTGCATGGTGGGCTTTTATTCATGCAGATGCGTATAAAAATATAGAAATATAGATCGAAAAAAGTATTACCTATAGATGAAAGAAACTAAGGAAAGCGCATTTATTCTTTCATCGACCATGTACACTCAAATAAATATAACAAACTAAGAAATGGTTGGGAAACATAAAAAGGACGTCATTTCTTGTAGCGGAAGAACACCTAATGTCAAACACTTTTACTTTCCTTTGTGTCAGTGAGCTCATTTTTGAACAAAGAATGAAACCATTTTACTGAAAAGAAGAATTCTTTCACGGTTTTGTAAATTAATTTTAATCATCATAGTCTTAAAGAAGAACGGACCGAAGCTAATTTTGAAAGAAGAAAATGTTCCTGTTTCACTTACACACGTGTATTTTTTGCTCAGCAGTTTTCGAAGTTAACTTGTGCAAGACACGTGAACACTCTTTATGGAAAGATTTTTCTGACGTCCACACTCGGAGAATATTCAAATGCTTCCAAAAGCCATCAGATGTTTGACTGTCTTTTTGCAGCAACAAATACACATCGGCCGCTATAGGTGCGTAGGAGTTTTCATTGTCTTCTCCTTTGCTACATGTTGGTTTGGCTTATTATTTACGAGAAAACTCCATTTGGGAATAAATAATATACGGTAAATGTTATACATATAGGTTTTATCGTTTCATTATCAGGAATAATAACACATTATGTTTAAATGATTTAATTATTGTTCTGGACCAAATAAGAAAAAGCTATTTACATATTTACAAATGAATATTAAATAACGATCTAACATCTTAGTTAGTTACAATTCGAAACTAGTCCAATATCAATTCGCGTCTTTTCTCGTCGTTCTCCTCTCCCTCTCCAATAGATATGTGGTTAAGCTCATGAAGTCTTGTAATTAATTATTTGTTTCAGTTAATATAAGAATTTTATTCATGTAAAAGTCCTTCCGGAGAGGAAAGGAGTTATAACGAGCTAAAAAGCAAGGATCAGTATAGCGCATGCGCGCTAAATTCTGCCACCCTCCTCCCTTCTGATTATATATATATATATATATATATATATATATATATATATATATATATATATATATATATATATATATTAATTATATGTTTATTCGTGAGTTTAGAGGGTGTTCTCAGAGAGACAACGCACTGGAGCTGCGCTTGGGGCGGCGTCCGCCAATGACATTGTCATGTTTATTAAGTTTAAAGTTGTATTAAAATTTATGTAAATAGTAAAAATTACATATATTTAAAATTTATTCTTATCAATAAATTAGATTAAATTAAACTGAAATTTTCGTCATTTGCCTTGCCACATCGGTAAGCTACAATACTGTTATGTTTACACTGAGAACAAAGAAGGATTTTCATTTTCTTTGAACTAAAAATTCTAATTTCGTTAATATGTTTCAGCTTTCATAATTGAAAGATTTAATCTTAATTTTAATAGTAAAATTTAATAAAAAATCTATTAAATTCAAATGAATAAATAATAATTATTGATTAAAAATTTTAGAATATAAAACTATAGAAATTTGACTATAACGCTATTTAAACTTTGCTGTCATGTTAAAATGAGTTTTGATCATAAGTTCTAAATTAATATGAGCGGTATTTAAAAATAATAAATGGAGTAATAATAAAGTACTTTCTCTTCTACTGCCGAGACTTTTCTCTTTAACAGCACTTTCTAATTTCATCATTATACTCAATATTTTAGTAATGATTTCTATACATCAATGTTTAGAAAAATATTCTCAATTTTTATTTGAAGTAAAAATTAAATTAAATTTTATTTAGAAGCTAATTAAAATGAAGAATCGTAAAAAATTGAAGTAATTAACATTGGCGGTTTCTTTTCTTTCCCACTTTGATACAGTATACTAATCGCAAAGAACTTAGTATTTCATTATTTTATAGAATGACTTTCAATTAACTTCATTTCTTCCATTGCACTTACTGCATAGGTTCACGGTATCGGAAATGGTAATAAAACCTTTTTGCAATGGATACTGTTTTGGTTTATGTAAAATTATTAAAAATATATATTTAATTATTAAAATATAAACATTTCCTATTTTTCATTAATATGCACACAACTGTAAATTACTTTAAATTTTTGACTACTGTGCATGCGAAGAACTTCCAAAAATAATTTTCTTTTATTAAATAGGATAAAAATTAAAGTTTTATCAATTCAGATGAAACTTTGATATTTTACATTGCTATGATATTTTAGGATATGATATTATTTGAGTCTCAAAAGTGCTTCTGTCTATGTTCTTATACAATTTTTATTGGAATAATTAAAATTTAATGTGTGTATATAACTATATCTATCTATCTATCTATCTATATATATACTATATATATATATATATATATATATATATATATATATATATATATATATATATATATATATATATATATATATCTTTCAGTTCTATCTTTTCAGTTAGTCGGGTGCGTAAACGTCACCAAATCTGAACTAAATATTAATTAATCGTAAGCAAAACAAGTTTAACTATAAAAAATACTTAGTGAATTGTAAGCAAAACAGTTTACCCATAAAGAATGCTTATAATTATTGGCTTTTTAAGAAAATGGTAATGTCTTTGAGAAATTGCTGAAATCAATCGCTTACTCCTCGTCTTCCTATTAATTCTGCAAGTTATGACTCCAAATGATGGCTAGAAGAGTTCCCCGATGTTTTTTTATTTCTCCATTTGGCACTGTCCCAAAATCGCTTGATTTTCTAAGTTTACACCAGGTTTGGGGTCAACGAAATCGCACCTGTAAATTACTTTGAAATGCTGATGACCAGATTCTTCCATTTTAGTGGTGCAGTCCCCCTTCTAGGAATCAGCACAGACGATGACTTTTCTGTGTTGTGATTTGCTACCGCGTCCAGCCGTGCTGGTAAAAAACGGTTTGGAACTTTGACTGTGAAGCATTCGTCAGTTTTGTGGCAAGAGTCACCAAATATTTACCGTTGTGGAAGAATTCGACCGATTTTGATTTCTTGTGTTTTTTTTAAAAAAGCTCCCGTCTATCTCAACAATTTTTCAAGACTACCATTTTTTCAGCTCATTTTCCGCTAATACTTTTACACAAGCTTCCTTTGAGTAGTTCTTTCAATCTGCAAATACAAACCTAATTCATATGCAGTTGTTTTTCACACCATTTGACTGATGTCATCTCTTCTGTCTAGCCGTAAATAAATCATGAAAAATGTTAGAAAACTATCTGGATTATTCGAACTATGAACGCACCATTGTGAATGCTCTTTTTAGTTCAGCACGTGCAACGATTGCATTGCTAAAGAATTCCGTCACAAAGAGACTTCCTCATATCCTGGTTCTGATCGCTGGTTGAATTCTTTGCCAATATGCCTTTCCCTTAAAGGAAGGAGACTGCATCTTCTTCAGTTCTGGATAAATCCTACATTTCCATCTTTTAAATCAAGAATTAAGAAAGAAGATAAAATATGCTTTGATTTGAATGAAAGCAAAGAATCGAGCACATGGCCCCAAACGACTTTTTCCCTTGTGGCTGTAAGAGTGGAAAAGTACCACACACACACACACACACACACACACACACACACACACACATATATATATATATATATATATATATATATATATATCAGGTGACGTGTAGCTTAGAATGGGAAAGAAGAAATTCTTAAATTTACTAATATTTAAAGATTTACTTTACAATTAGGATTATTATATGAACCTCTTTTGGCTAGCTCCTTCTCACACTCTTTATGCTCAGTTACATATTCTCATTCATATCCTTACATATCTCTTCACATGACAATATTAACTACTGCCATCTAGTGGCCGCTCATTATTTTTAAGTATGCTGTGTGTGTGGGATTGAAAGCGCCACCAGAGGGCCATTCACCCCAAGTTCTCCGCCGGACATATAGAGAGGAAGAGAAAGAACGACGAGGAGATCCGAGATGAAGACGGGCAAAATGATTATAGACTATCATTTGCTTTGAATTGAACTAAAATGATGTAAGATTATTATTTGATATTCAGTTGTAAATATGTAAATTGTATTTTCTTGTTATTTACAAACTATTATTAAATAATTTAAACTTCATCTGCAATTTAATTCTGCAATCTAATGAAGCTATCTAACCAATAATAATGTTGCCAGAAGTGGAAGAATAATGTGATATGACAATGATGTGATTGTGAAGTTAAAAAAATAATATAAAAAAAATTATTATTTTATGAAAGTGTTCTAATTTTCGATAACTTTGGATACTATCATTCCAAGAATAATCATCGTACGAATCTGGGATCAGAAAAGGGTATGTTCATTTTTCTTATTTAAAGATGAAGTTGAATGACACTGGAGAAATCAGCATTGCATTGCAGAATATTAAAGCAGACAAAGTTAAAGTTCTACATAAATTTATTTTCCATTCTGACAGAGATCGGTCGAATCAAAAGCGTATAAGAGAATTTTCTGGTTTTAATTTTGTTACTGAAAATGAAGAATTTAAAAAGAAATTGATAAACTGTAGAAGATAATTTTTCTTTCAACGAATTAATTATAATATCTAATATCTCAAATATTTCTTTCGAAGGAAATAAATCTGAAATAGGAAAAAGAATACTTGAGCAATTGTGTTCATTGAACACTTTAGCTGAGGAAATGAACGACGCCTGTATGTCGGAATCGGAAGTAGACGAAACTAACAAAACTGTTAGCGATATGTTATGTAGCGAGTAAAATGTAATGTGGAAATAAAAATAAATCTTTTCATGCTAATGAACGAAAGAAGACTAATTTTCATAATATTTTTCTCAATTATTCTGATATCGAAAGCACATTGACCAAATTTAATGCTGAGTCATATGAAAACATAAATATCTGAATGGAAAGTTTCGAAAATGTATCAAATGAACTGTTCCATTTATCAGATTTACAAAAGTTTATATTTGCTAAAAGATCGCTTGGTGGAAATGCCTTATTATTTGTTAGCACAGAGCCGGAAATAAACTCGCAGGAAAAACTAAAAATAAATTCATCAATGACTTTTCCGTTGAAAGGAATTCGGCTAATCTTCACGAATTACTAAGTAAAAGGAAAATGAAAGATTCAGAATCCATTCAGGAATATTTTTAAAAAATGAAAGAACTTTGTCACTCAGGAAAAATTGATGACGCTGCGTTAATACATTATGTGATTGAAGGACTCAATGATAAACATGAAAATAAGATTATTTTATACGGGTGCAAAAACTTGTGATAGAATTTAAAAATAAAGTGTATGAAGTAATGAAAAGTGATTCAGTAAAGAGTAAATATGCTTTCGATAAAATGAAAACAAAATATGATGCAAATTTTAGATCTTATTCTTTTTATAAAAATAAATAAAAAATATGATGGTAAATACAAATATAATTCAAGGTATAAATCTAATGGTAAATTTAATTCTATGTGTGGAAATATGAATAAGAATAAAGTAAAATTTGATGGTAATTTTGATTTAAGAAATAGATTGTTATAATTGCGGTAACGTTCAAATGTGTCTAAATATTGTATTCCTAATGATAAGCGTTTAAAGTGTTTTTCATGTCATTCTTTTGGCCATAAAGCTTCGGAATGTCCGAAAACAAAAGAAACAAACTCTTGATAATCAACCAAAAATAAATGCAATCACTTCTCAATCCTAAATTATTAAAGATGTTTAAATTGGTACTCTGAATATAACTTCATTAACTGATACTGTATGTCAGAAAACCATTTTGGAAAAAGAATTTATTTAATAAAATTAAAGACTGTTAATTTACAATCGTCTCATATTTCATTGAATGGTTTGGGAATGACATCAATTAAACCACTAGGTTATTTTAATGCAGAAGTTGAAATATTGATTATTCATTAACACACGTATATTTGCTATAAATAACGACCCTGTAAATTTTAATTTAATTGTAAGAACTGACATTATTAACTAAGGTACTTTAATAATTTCAACCAATGGAGTTTGTCTTCACAGTAACAAGAACGAAATTTATAATTTCTTCATTAATTTTGTATCTTAAATCAATCAGAAATTGATTTAATTCACAATAAGGATAAATGACTGTGTTCTGAAATACATTCATTAATAAAAAATTATGTTCCTAATAAAACTAAAACGATGTTAAAATGAAAATTAATTTAACAGATGGAATACCAATTTGTTCTTCCCCTCGACGACTACCACCTTTTGAGAAAAAAATAGTTGAAGCTCAAATTGAAGAATGGTTAGCCAAGGGAATTATTCGTAATGTAGTTCTTCTGATTTCTCTTCACCAGTGGTATTAGTTAAGAAGAAAGATAATTCCTATGGACTTTACTTTGATTACAAACGACTTAACAAGAAAACTGTTCGTAAACATTTTCCATTGCCTGTTATTGATGACGTAATAGATAAATTAGATTCTTCTGTAGTAGTCACAATTTTGGATTTAAAAAAAGGTTTCTTTCATGTTGACTTTGAGGAAATAGTCAATATGTGTTTTTAAAGTGCCCATTTGGATTTACTAATTCCCCGAGTACTTTTCAAAAATACATCAATAATGCGTTTCGACAATTATTAAAAGAATGTTTTGTGATGATTTATATGGATGACTTAATTATTCCTACTAAAAACGAAACCGAAGGTGTTAAAAAACTTAAACTTGTTTTACAAACTGCGTCGGAATAGAGACCTCAATTGAACTTGAAGAAATGTAATTTTTTGAAAAGTGAAATAGAATTTTTAGGCTAGAAAATAATAAGTCGTAAATTACACCCATAATTCCTTTAACCAATTGAAATATATTTTATTCACGGAAACTGTTCTTACAATTTTTAACCCTCAAAGTGAAACCGAAATTCATTTCGATGGTTTTTATGCCACTCTTATTCAGATATCTTTAGTAGATAATCAATTCTACCCTGTTTACTGCATGAGTGAGAAGGTAACAGTAACTGAGATAAAATATTTGAGTTATGACTTGATATGTTATGGCAGTTATAAAAGCTTCAAAAAATTTAGGGTATACGAGGTTTGTCCGGAAAATACGTATAAAAGTTGAATAATAACTTTATTTTATACTTATCCAGGTATTACAATATGGTGTCCTTCAAAGTACTCACCCTGGGACGAGATTCACTTCTGCCAACGCCATTTCCACTGTTGATAACATTGCTGAAAGTCTTCAGTTGTGGTGCCGTGTCGTTTCTGCCGTGATGCTTTCCACATCTCCCAAGTGCCACCGCTGAAGCACCATCTTGCATTTAGGGAACATGAAGAAGTCACAAGGGGCTAAATCGGGTGAATAAGGCGGGTGGTCTGTAACGGTGATTGAGTTTCGGGCCAAAAAGTCACGCACAACGAGCGACGTGTGAGCGGGCACATTCTCCTTATGAAGCATCCACCTGCCCTCTTTTGCGAAATCCGGTCGAACTTGGGCCGCACGAGATTTGAGACATGACAAATCTTCAACGTAAAAATTTCCGTTCACTCTCTGGGTCTGTTCCTCAATCAGAGAGAGCTCCTTGCCGACGGCAGGTGAAAAAGGGTAACTTTTAACAAGCAGTTGCACACTCCTACTTACACACAGAGTAGTCTAACTCGAACTGAGCGTTGATGGGATTCGTAACAGCAGTAGTGCCACCTGGCGGTGACTGCAAGCTGTAAAATAGTTATTATTCAACTTTTATACGTATTTTCCGGACAAACCTGGTATGTGTTGGAAATTCCTTTTAAAATAGTTACTGACTGTAATGCTTTTGCTATGACAATGAACAAAATATATTTATGTACAAAAATTGCTAGATGGGTTCTAATGCTAAATAACTTTGACTACAATATTGAACGCAAAAAATTTAAATATGTGACATGTCGATGTTTTAAGTAGAAACCCAATTTTATTGGTAGCTTAAGATAGTTTAACATGAAAAGTTATCCAAGCATAAAGGATAGACGAACACACACATATCAAAGGCATTAGAGAAATATTAAAACAAATACCTCATGATAATTACTTACTCAAAAATGATATTCTTTATAAATATGATATTGGTAATGAACTGTTAGTAGTTACAGAGGAAAGGCAAATGAGTATAATTGAATCTACACATGAGATAGGTCATTTTGCAGTAAAAAGAACAAAAGAAAGCTTAAATTCTAAGTTTTACATTCTTCTATAGTTGTCACAATGGTTAAGTCACTCAGGTTAAGCAAAATACCAAGAAATGTTTATCAAATTGTACACCACGTATTTTGATCAATCGAAAAAGAGGTGAACAAGAAGGAGAATTGCATCCAATCGAAAAAGACGACACATCTTTACACTCACGTAGATGTCTGTTAAAAAGTACTCATGAGAAACATAAATATACCTTTCCTACGTGATCGATGGTTTTCATCAAATTTATATAGCTGTACCCAAAAAACCTTCTGATACTTCTGAATTGATCCTGGAGTTCCAAAAGACTTTTCGGTAACTCCTCTTGCATCATTTCGGATAAAGGTTCCGCGTTTATATTAAACGAGATGAAGAATAATGTCGTCGTGAAGACATTAGTATAACAACCGGTTTACCTTGAGCCAACGTTCAAGTTGAGAGCTTTAACTCTAATATAACTTCTGTTCTGTCCAAATTGTCAATTGATAACTCAGCTAAATGGTATTTTAATGTTAATAATGTACAACAGATTATGAATTCAACTTTTCACAGAAGTATTGGGGCAGCACCATTTTTTAAATTGCTGATTGGTACCAAGATGAAACAAAAAAATGACGTTAAAATTAAATTTTTCTTAGACTCAGAAATGAGAACAGATTTTATTAATAATCGGGAATACCTTAGAAAAGAAGCTAAGAAAAAATATTTTACAAGTTCAAAACGAAAATCGCAGAACCTGTAATTTAAGGTGAAATTAAACTTGAAAATTTAAATTAAATGATATTGTTGCTATTAATTAAGCGTATGCAACAAGGTTCAAGTTTCAAGTTAAAACTCAAGTAAAGGACCCTACAAAATAAAAAAGCTAAAAGGAATGGTACAAACGCCCTCGTGGCTCCTCATTCAAATGAAGCGGCATTTTATCCATAGCCATGAGTGAACACTTTCATTCTATGGCGTTTATTGCTTTTAGTCAGTTCTAAAGCGCTCTCGAAGCTGACGTGGGAGTGTACTTCCTTCCGTTGCTTTCAAATATATAGTTTGGACGTTGTATCATGTAACTAATATTAGATGTATGAGCAAAAATAAATTATATCACTTGCTTTCCTTTATTTTTGATTAATTATTTGCAATAGGAATAAAATGTTTTTTAAAGTTATTTGAGCTACGTGTAATTATTTAATTTATAAGATAACTTTAAAATTGTTTGTTTTTCAATAGCTACACCATTTTCAAACGCTATATCACAAGTTACTTCATAAATAACTAAATTATTCAATTTAACATATATCATATATATATATATATATATATATATATATATATATATATATATATATATATATATATATATATATATATATATATATATATATATATATATATATATATATATATATATATATATATATATATTATATATATATATATATATATATATATATATATATATATATATATATATATATATATATATATATATATATATATATATATATATATATATATATATATATATATATATATATATATATATATATATATATATATATATATACTCTTGATAGCATAAAAAAGACACTCTCTTTCTTCTATGTGTTGCGAAGAGAAGTAACTAGTTATGGATCATGAGAATGCATAAAATTAAATAGAAATCTGTTAAAGAAAAAAATTAGACGCCTCAAAGAAAAAGATACTTGTTATTCCCCCACCGAGTTTCATCTCCACAGAATTTGTTATTCAGAATAAATTTATTCGTGTTCCACTGTGGCATAATGGACTTTTAAAAAAGACCTCCGAGAAAAAAAAGAATTTATGCAGGTGTTATAAGAAATGTATCCACAAAATAGCCACCATTCATCATCAACTGGAATGTGACGCGATTTATCGTGGAATTATTTTAAATGGTGGCGAAAATCTACCTACATGAAATGCAAAAGAGGAAACGAAAGCAGCCTGAAAGATTAAATATCAGACAGGGGAAAAAGAAGCGAAGGTGAGTGTAAAAATTTCTTGAGTAAAATGATATTTCTCAAAATAAAATAAGAGATTCTTAACAACTGCAGGGCATCAATGCGACAAGAATTTTTCTGCAGCAATTCTCGTTCAGAGTTAATAGAGTTTCGAGTATCGGGTTCTCTCAAATATTTATTTTTCGGAATTTATCATAAAGTTAATCTCTGCTTAGAGTGTGCTATTCTGTTGCAAGCGAATCTATTTTTATAAGAAAATGTGTTTTCACTTCATAACATTCCTTTTATCACACATTTATTAGAAAATATTATTTTCCAAATTGTGATGAACTAGAAAAAGTAATTTTTCAATTGTTATGATCTCTCTTAACGTTTAATCATGAAACTTTTTTCTAACTGCGCAGAAACTAACTAAGCATATCATTTTAGTATGATTGTTATATATTTTATATAAAGTGTTCCTTACCATTATTAAACATGCATATACGGCTGTACAGGCGAGCCCTGGATAAAGTAATTTTTCAATTAATACGTTAACATTGAGGTTTATGTATTTGGAATATACGTCCACCACCTAGCGCCACGTCATTTTGAGCCACTGTCGCGTGACGAACCTTCACCTGAGTCAGATCCTATTCTCTGCATCCATACCTCAACAGCAAAAACTGTGGACGTCACTCCCCAACCACGGCCAACACAAGATTTTCATGACGTCACAGCTCCCGTCCTTCATCCTCGTTGGAAGCGAAACTGGTTTGTTCATAGTTATTGAGGGTTAAATTATTTGCAACAGTTTTTGAATCTAATATTTTAGAATACTGTTTTTTTTAAAGTTCATTTACGTGTTTGGAATTATATTTGAAGTATATAAGTTCAGAATCTGAAATATAATAATTGTATAAGTTTCATTTTATTCAAAGTCTGAAAATTATATGCTCTTTAAAATAGTTTGTGTGATTATTTGAATTAAAAATTTCATCGATTCTTTGCTTTATATTTCACTTGTATTAATAAGAGAAATATAAAGACATTAATTATAAGTATTAGTACTAAGTGTAATTAATTATAAGTAATAGTACAAAGTAATATTGCAAAATAATATTTCTTTTAGCTTATCAATGAGTGTAATTTGTTTTCATATTGTGTGTAAGCTCATAAATCAATCAACTGTCTTTGATGCAAAACATGAATCGCAAAACGTATTTAACAATAAGAAAAGTTTATTCATCATTTAAATTGTATGTGTGAATTGATATTTCAAAATAATTACCTTACTTTGAGGAAAGAATTGTAAAATAAACAAACTAATAAAACATTATCATAATTTTAATTTAGCTGCACACATTTCTAAATTGTAATATAAAAAAGTTATTTCATTTTGTTACTTTAAGAAACATTAAAATAATGAAAACAAGTATTTGCATTCAGTTTTGATTAAAAAAAGGAATTTCTTTTGATCTTAATGACTCTCTGTTATTATAGAATCACGTCAGTAATTAAATTTTTAATATCATATTTGCTTAGATTTAATAAAATAAAATTTTTATATCATATATTTAGCTATTATTTCATTTATTTCAGATATTTAGCTAAAATTAACTCATTCTTCGTTGCCTTATATATATTTTAAGTAGAAAATAATCCAACGAAATATTGTAAGTATAAAACCATTTTTCAGATGGTGTCTAAAAGAAACTATAAATTATTTATATTGCTATTTGAAGTTTGCTTTCAAAGCTAATACCAAAAAAATTCAAACATTTACATGTTATTATACTTTCAAGCACATTAAATTACAAAAGACTATCTTGAAGCAGCAGGTTGACATTTTTGAAGCTATGAAATAAACCTTTTAAAATTAACGGAACGTAAAAATATGTGTGAAATATTCATAACGCATGATCTAAAATGATAGTATATTTTTTTCTTAACCATTAAAAATGCGTGTTTAAATACCTTGCAAATGTGAAAGTTGGCACATATTATATTAGAAGACTCAAAAGTTTCGGCCTTTATGAATTTTTAAAAGTAAGTATCCGCTTCAATTTTTTTTTATCCAAGATTCATTGTGATTTTTCAAAAGATCAGAAGTATTAAAAGTATTGGCACTAAAATAACACATTAGAGATACCTAATCATTGAAATATATTTGTATTGATTAATTTAATTTGATAACTTTATAGAGACTTCTCTGTATAAATAAAAAGAGTATTTAATAGGCATCAACAATATTAGCAACAAGTCTTATTTTAGGTATTTTTATCACACAGCTTTAAGTACCTAACTTAAATGCTTAAGTTTTTTCCCATCAGAACTACTAACTGTAAAAAAAATGAAGTTTTATTTAATTATAAAACTGTGAACATATTTAACAAATTCACAATTCTCAATAAATATAAAAAGAAGCACTTCCCTTTTACAAGAAAAAGAATCATTAATTTTAAATTAGCAAATCATATTACAATGAAAATATTGTAGCGAAAATTATACCTCTCGTGCGTGGCTCAGTTTTTTCCGTGGTTCAGTTCAAATTTATTTCTGTTTGCTTTGTTCATTTAAGTTAACTATGCGAATTCATGTAAATTTCAGTTCCCAATTTTCTGCGGGCTTTCCAAGTCTGGAAGGTTCCAAAACTGTATATAAGTAGCGACTGATTGAGATAATAATAATATAATAAAATCTTGATTTAATCTTGAGCGCTTTAATTTCTATTGGCTTTACTACGTTCACTTCATCTACGCGATAATATAATTTATGAGTTTGCGTTACAGTTTTCAATTCTTTATTAGGTATTTTTTAATATAAATGATACATAAACAGTTTTTAATTTTATTTAAAACGTCTTAACTATCATCAATGACAAATTTCAATCCAAACAGCTTTTGCATAGTGATGTAGGGCAACATATGATATATAAAAGAACATTAAATTTCAAGAATACCCACATAAAAATGGTCATTTTTAAACTATAAATTATTTTTATGAAATTAAGATAACATATAAGATATGCTTTAAATGTGCAAAAGTTAATAGATCTTGGATAACATGACACTATTTATGCAGAAATCAACGAATAAAAATAATGCACTTACAATTTTCAATACATATATAAAAGGTCTTTAAAATTATTAATTTATGTCAAAAGAAACTTTCCATAGTTTCGTAACTTTTAAAGCATTCATTTTATACAATTTATGTTCTTATTGTTAGACTTCTTAATTTTCATTACATTTTTTTTTTTGAAAACACTTTTATCAGTTTCAAATATTGAGTAAGTATTTAATTCATATGTTCTGGAAAACGTAGATTTTTCCTCCTTGTTCCCTCCTGCTCACCTTACATGCCTGGGAAGCTTCTTTGAGCAAGATGAAACCTAGACGGAACCTGTGCGTCGGGGACTATTGGACCTGGTGTAGGGGGATAAGTAACAACAACAACCACAACAACACACTGAAAACATTGAGTTTCAAAACGCTTTGAATTGAAAACATTTTTAAAATATCAGAAACATGAAAAGCTTTAGTATTTTTGAAAATTAATAGACTAACCTTGAAAAATAATCTTGTGTGACATTCCGATAAATCTTGCATAACCAGAATTATCTCCAAATTTGGTGACTGTTGTTGTTTGGAGCTATTTCCTTTTTGTTATGGTTTTGCGGATGAGTATCTCTTTCCGGAAAACATAAAGATTGAAGTCAAGCACTTAGTTGTTAGAAACCTTTCTCCAGATTTATTATTTTTGTTATTTATATCGAAATTTACTACACAGAAATAATGATTTATATCGAGACCCCTACATTGTATAAAAATATTCTTAACATACCGCATGTTAACTAACGTGCAAAGTCTCGTGAATATCCATCCCAAGACAATTTTAATCATTGTTATGGAGAAAAGAATTTGATTAATTTCCTAATCTTATTTATTAATCAGCTATTTCATGTTTTTAAAATCGAGTTTTTCTCAAACTCCATATTTTAATATGCTGAATGAGCAATTTCACGAGACTGATCGCGAAGGATTATGAAACCATAACATAAAATTCCTTTTACAGTTTTGAGTGCTGTTTTCAAAATTTGTTTTTAAATTATTGTAGGCTTTTCAGTGTAAGTTAAGAAATCATTAGTTTCTATTACATTTCTTATTTCATGTAGGTTTTATGTTCCACTTTTTCTGTTGTTCCATATTCATTGGGCGACGTGAATGTACATATCGCCAAACGTAAGCAACTTGACGCCAAATTACACCGATTAGGAAAGATTAACCGACATTCATAATAAATTCTCTTGTACATTTGAACAAAATAGGCCATCAATGATTAATACCATAGGTGAAGTTCTAAGTAATTAAGTAATTAACACGCAAAAATAAATCAATGCTAGAATGCTCAAAAATGAAATGCTACTAGTGGAATATGCAAATAAATGTAAATAAAAAAACTCGGTTAAATAATAAAATGAAATGATAGCATTTGAATGAAAAAAATGGAGCGCTATATTTTCAGGAATTATCTTCTTGGAACCAGATAGTCTGAAAATTTAAAATGTCAGTGATAAGAACTTTCACCAAATTGCAAACAGATTTAATGAACAAATTTTGACGACCCTTTTAGAAATGGATTGGCCTATACTTTAAAGTGCCCTTCGGTTTCTCGCCAATTCACCAGATGATGAGCAGAGTAAGCACTTACTCTGCTCATCAACATCGATAGAGAAACAATATCCGGTAAATCTGGTAACTGTGACGGAATCAATCAGCTATTCGCAATCTGTCCTCTCGTTTTACGGCTAATGGCAGAAGGATGATACAATTTTCGAAAGTTAAGAGGGGTGCAAGGTATTTAAATTGTGCTAAAGAATTCGACCCACTGAAGATATTTATTTTAAAGAAAATTTCTACCTATAATACAACTGACTTTGCCGAAAGCGGAAACTTAATTTATTTGAGCTCTATAAAATTTGATGTACATCTTTCACAGATACCTTATTTTAAAATTGCACTACGCAACTGTGCATCTAAAAATCAAATTGAAATTTTAGTCATTTTTTTCAAAGGAAAATCTTCAATTGGCTCAGAACAAATTGGTTCAGAATGAAGGTTCACTAATTCATATAGAAAAATGTTAAGAATAATATACTAAATATGAGATTAAATGCTGAAAATTCCTCTGAAGAAAGTACAGAAAAATGAAATAGAATAAATTACCGACTCTCATTCCATTTGATTAGCATTTTGTGTAATAACTAACATTTTTAATTGCTTTTGTATATATATATATATATATATATATATATATATGTATACACTACTGGCCATTAAAATTGCTACACCAAAAAGGAATGCAAATAACAGAACGATATGTATTGGACACATACATTATAGTGGAAAGAACAAGTGATTAGATTTACAGGAAATTAGGATGTATAGATCTTGAGAAATCAGTACCCAGAGCAGCCACCTCAGGCTGCAATAACAGCATTTATCAGCCTAGGCATGGAGTCAAACAGAGATTGTATGGCATGTACAGGGATCTCAGTCCATGCAGCTTCAACACTATGCCACAGTTCATCGACACTAGTGGATGGTGAGTGATGACGTGCCAATCGCTCGGCAACCATTGACCACACGTTCTCAATTGTTGACAGATCAGGAGAACGTGCTGGCCAGGGTAACAGTGGAACCTGTTCTGTATCAAGGAAGTTCAGAACAGTACGGGCAGCATGCGGTCGTGCATTATCCTGTTGAAACAAAGCATTAGGGAGGTCTCAGACAGGGCCTTAACACATCGGAAATGTAATGGTTGCTGTTCAAAGTGCCGGTAATGCGAACAAGAGGTGATCGAGACGTGTATCCAATGGCACCCCATACCATTACTCCAGCAGATGGGCCAGTATGGCGATGTCCAATGCAAGCTGGCAATGCGCGTTCTCCACGATGCCTCCAAACACGGATGCGGCCATCATGGTCCTATATAAAGAACCGAAATTCATCTGTAAAGATGACGTGATGCCATTCCCGCATCCAGGTTCGTCGCTGATCACACCATTGAAGGCGCTCCTGTCTGTGACGCAGCGTCAAAGGTAGCCGAAGCCACGGTCGCCGTGCAGACAATCCATGCTGCTGCAAACGTCGTCGAACTGTTCGAGCAGAATCTTGTTGCCTTGCAAATGACTCCATTTCTCGACTCAGGGTTCGTGACGTGGCTGTACGATCCCTTGTGACCATGCGGATAAGATGTCTGTCTTTTCTGCTGTTATTGATGGGGGGGGGGTCGCTGAGATCCCGCATGACGTTCCGTATGATTGTCCTGAACCCATCGATTCCATATTCTGCTAACAGTCATGGAGTCTCAACCGACGCGAGCAGCAATATTGTGGTACGATAAACCGCAATCCCGGTAGGCTTTCATCCTTCCTCAATCAAAGTCAGACACGTGCTGATAGGCATTTCTTCTTCTTACACGAGGCATTACAACAACTTTCTTTGCCGAAAACAACGTTGAAACGGAAACTGAGTGTGAGAAAACTGCTGTCAAATGTCTGGTTTTATACACATTGTAGATGTCGCTACTGTCGCCTGCTTTGTAGGAATGCGCTAAAAATCTAATCATTTGCATATCACGGCAAGTTCTACCTGTCATGCAAATTTCACGTGTGTGGTGTGCCGCTTTCCTGGTGTAGCAATTTTAATGGCCAGTAGTGTATATATACATATATATATTGTAACGTCTCATACACTTGAGATTTGAAGAGCCTCTGATGGGGAGGGTGAGTAGGGAGACGGTTAGCGCCAGGAGCAGTCTGGAGAAGCTGCATTTTTTCTTTGTATTGATACTTACCCTTTGTGCTACGCAGGCGTGAAAGAGTTGTTAGCGAATACAGATATGACTCCTTTGTAATTTTGTTTCTTTGTTAGTTAAAAGTGTTTGTTTACAAAATTTAGAGTCATTTCTTTGTTTCATAACAAACTTATGTTCTATTGGCAGCGGTTTTGGATGCTTTTATAATGCTTTGCTTTAGCATCCACTGATGAAATTAATTATGTGCACTATATTGGATTTTGTGCCGGAATGTCGGAAAACAGGAAGGACATTTTGATCAATCTTTCTCTGGCTACTATTGAAAATAAATAGTTGGGTATGTTATAAAAATTTATATAGAATATTTAGTTCCAATCTTATTTAATGGCTCAACGGCAGCGTCATTGGTAAGCACTAACACTAGAGGCAACACAGGTAAGCGAATTTTACTTTGTGTTTTTTGTAATGGGAAAAATCACTCCAGGGACTGTTTGGAAGCGAGAAAAATGTCCTTAGATGAAAAGAAAAAATGTTTGCTGAAACATAGAGCCTGTTTTTCATGTTTCTCTGCCACGCACTTTTCAAAATCCTGTAAAGTAAAAAATTCCTGTTTATATTGTGCCAAGCCGCACCATTATTTATTATGTGACATTTCTAAAGAAAGTAGTAAATCGGACTTCATCGAAGCTAATTCATTATTCAATAGTTGTGTTAAGCATAATGTTTACTTAATGACTTTAATTGTAAAAATACGTGCAAATGACAGAGTGGTAACGTGTCGAACGTTACTGGATAGCGGATCTCAGTATTCCTACATCTCAAAGCATGCAATCGAAAAATTAGGTATTAAAGTAACTAACAAAGTAAAAATGCAGCTTTCGTTATTCGGCGGAAGAGAAACGCCGTGTCAGATACATGATGTTTACGAATTGGTTATTAGTTCGTTGGATGACTCATTCACTCTAAGTGTTGAGGCTCTTTCCAAAGAGAGAATTTGTGGCAATGTGCCAAAAATCAACTGTTCTGCTGTTATGAATGAGTTAAATGAAAAAGGGATTATTCTATCAGACAGTAGGGCACCTGATTACGAGATAGATTTGCTTTTGGGTGTTGATGTTGTAGGTTTTTTGTTTATGGATAAGCCTATCAAATTGAATTCGGGTTTGTTTTTGTTAGAGACGCGGTTAGGATTCATTCTGACGAACAAACAGGAAATGCTTAGTAAACGTGATGCAATATCTGATACTGTTTTGAATGTTATTTCTTTATATGTTTCGAATTCATCTATTACTGAGTTGTGGGATTTGGAAAGTATTGGGATTCTTGATCCAGTTCAGAGGTTAAACAAAAATAATGAGCATTTAAAGGTGATACAGGAGTTTGAAAAGAGTATGAAGATTCTGCCGGATGGCAGATACGAACTTTGTTTGCCTTTTAAAGCAAATACAGTTGAGTTGCCTTCCAATAAAAATTTGACATGGAAACGACATACAAAAATGTGTGAACGCGCACAACGGAATGGGATTTTAGAAGATTACAAAGCTGTATTTAAGGAATGGCAGGGATTACAAATAATAGAAAAAATTGAGTGTGAAAACGAAACCTCTCATTTTTTGCCACACCGACCAGTTGTGAAAACCGATAGTAGCACCACAAAAATACGGCCAGTTTTCGACGCTTCGGCTCGGGAAACTGGAAAGAGCTCATTAAATGATTTATTGCACAAAGGTCCAAATTTAATTGAGCAGATACCGGATATAATTGACAGATTAGCACATTCGGTGCAGCAAGCACTTAACATTACAGAAATGGAAACCATTTTTTGGAGCGATTCCATGGTTACTTTATATTGGTTAAGACATAAAGGGGGATGGTCAGTTTTTGTTTCGAATAGAATGAAAGAAATAAAAACACTTTTTCCTGATAGCGAATGGCGACATGTGCCAGGGAAAATTAATCCTGCTGATTTAGTCTCTCGAGGGTGTTCACCTAGTTATTTGGTTGAGTTACACTGGTGGATAGGGCCAACATGGTTAGTTGAGTCTCCAGACTCATGGCCCGTCTCTGAATTAAATAATTGCGAAACTTCCGAAATTACTTCAGAAAGGAAAAGAGTTAGAGTATATAATCTAAATTTGACAGAGAAAAAGGTACCATGGTACGCTGAGAAATTTTCCAAATTTCATTCGATCATAAGTTTAGTGGCTTGGGTTCTACAATTTGTTAACAATGCAAGAAGTAATGTTAATCAGAGAAAAGTGGGGGAATTAAGCCTAGAGGAGATGGAGAATGCTGAGATCCGACTAATTCATTCTGTACAAACTCAAAGTTTTCCAGATGAAAAGTCAATACCAAACTTGTGTGTATTTAAAGATGACAACAATATCTTCCGTGTAAAGACTCGAATTACTGAACGTATTGATGCTCCTCACTTTCTATCGCCAATCCTACTGCCTTACAATTGTATCTTTACTCAAAGACTTATAGAGCATTTTCACACTGAGAATTATCATGCTGGTACACAGTTACTTCTCAGCATAATTCGTGAAAAATATTGGATACTAAGTGGAAGGAGAACTATTAAATTAAAAACTCAGTCTTCTACAATAGTGCGTCCAATTCAGTGTGTGTTTCCGCTCGAAGTCAGTGGAGATGACTTGGAGAGCTTGCCACTGCAGAGTATTCAACAGACTGAATCTGTGAAATCGCTGAGTCCGTCTTCAGAGGTCACACAACCTCAAGTTACCAGGTGTGGTCGTGCCATAAGAAGACCTAAAAAACTGAACCTAGTGACTGTAACAGATGTTTTTGAGTAGCTATCCAGCTCCTCAAAAGGGGGAGGATGTTGCGAATGGCAGCATCTCACCCACCAATCATGTGCCGTGCGCATCCCGCACGGGCTGACGTTATATGTTGATATTTTTTCTCTCTTAAGTAGACCTTGTAACTTTGTCCATGTGTAATGTTCTGTTTATTAAATGTTAGTTTCGTTTCACATTCTTAGTTTTATTCAGTAAAATTAATTAATCTGCTGAAATACGACATCGGGTAGATGTCAGCCCTGCTTAAACTTTTTTGAGTTGTTTCGTTATAGAGCGTAACGTTACACCTTCGGTTTCGTTTTTAGTAGGAATAAGTAAGTCATCCATATAAATCATCACAAAACATTCTTTTAATAATTGTCGAAACGCATTATTGATGTATTTTTGAAAAGTACTTGGGGATTTAGTCAATCTAAATGGGCACTTTAAAAACACATATTGACTACCGTGTGTTTTTCCTCAAAGTCAACATGAAAGAAACCTTTTTTTAAATCCAAAATTGTGACTACTACAGAAGAATCTAATTTATCTATTACGTCATCAGTAACAGGCAATGGAAAATGTTTACGAACAGTTTTCTTGTTAAGTCGTTTGTAATCAAAGTAAAGTCTATAGGAATTATCTTTCTTCTTAACTAATACCACTGGTGAAGAGAAATCAGAAGAACTACATTACAAATAATTTCCTTGGCTAACCATTCTTCAATTTGAGCTTCAACTATTTTTTTCTCAAAAGGTGGTAGTCGACGAAGGGAATAACCAATTAGTATTCCATCTGTTAAATTAATTTTCATTTTAACATCAACTTTTTGAGTTGTTTCGTTATAGAGCGTAACGTTACACATTAGTTTGGTGATAAAAATTTGAAATCGAGAGCGAGAATATTGATATGTTTTATATTAGTAATGTGTGATAAATAATTTCAATAGTTATTTACGAAATAAATCGTTGGTGGGTCTCATTATTGCATCTCTTCTGAAATAAAGCGTTTAGTAAATAAAATGGCCTTTTTAGCTCGGAGAAAAGAGCGGGATTTAATAAAAGTAGCTGAAGAATTAGGGGAAATAGTTCCAGATTCTTTTAAAATCCAGATATTATAAAATTAATTTCAGCTAGTGAAAACGATAACGAGGAAGAAGTAAAATGTATCTTAGATAGGACAATAGAGGAACGAGTTAAAAGGGAACAAGAAAAAAAAGAGGAAACAATTAGGCGAGAAGAACTAGAATAAGAAGAAAGAATTGGACTTGAAGAAAGAGAACGTATTTTGGAAATGAAACTTCTGGAAATCTCGTCAAATGCTACAATTTCGAATGTATAATAAGCTACAAATAGGATTGAACAAGCTCAAAAAATTCAGTTATTGCAAATAAACTCAATATTTGATGAAAAGAAAGATGAAATGAGCTTATACTTAATAAATTTTGAGCGTAGAGCAAAAATGGTTCATATTCTGAAAAACGAATAAGTAGTTTATCTTGCAAGTGCTTTACCTTCAGAAACATGTCAGCTAGAGAGCCTCCAGAAAGGGCTGAGAATTACGATTACGTGAAGAAACTAATTCTTCAGCGATTCAAGTTGAATTGTGAAAAATTAAGACATTTGTTTCTTAAACACCAGAAAACGTCAGAAAAATCTTGGAGAAATTCTGCACAAGAATTTAATAGTTACTTTACGGAATGGCTTACGGAATTAGAAATAAAGACGCTTGAACGGCTTAAGGAACTAATAGTAACATATCAATAGAATGGTCGGATGCCAATGGAAATTAAAGAGCAATTTTTGGCTGATTGGCACAAAATAAAATCTCCGTATGATCTGGCAGAGATAATAGATGAATATGACAGTTTAAGAGATAGTTTTAAGATGAAAGATTTTACAAAACTTCCTTGAACCCCTTTGAGCAAGCCAAACGACAATCTTCAAAAGATAGTAAATATGTCGCATTAAATCAAACGTTGTATTATAATAAAATTATGGAACTGTGAAAGAAGATTATTAGTTTTGCCCAAGAAGTTTCGCAACCAGCTAAAAGATATCTGCCATCAGATTACTGCAGCTCATTTAGGTATAACTAAAACAAAAGATATGCTGGGCAAAACTTTCTTTTGGTCTAACTGCTTTAAAGAAATAGATAATTTAGTTAAATCTTATGACAAATGTCAATGAGTAGGAAAGCCTCAAAATAAGAAAGAGGCTCCTTTGAAACTAGTTACAGTAATTCCAAAAATATTTACGAGAATAAACGTTGATGCATGTGGTCCTTTACTTCCTGTCACAACCGATACATTATAACAGCAATTTGCATGTCATCCAAGAATCCAGATGCCATCCCAGTACCAGATATACGTTCTACTAATGCGGTTGATGCTTTTCTTCAGATTTTTGAACACACGGGTCTTCCTAGAGAGTTGCAACGTGATCAAGAAACATCTTTTATGAGTGTCCTTACATCAGAACTTTTAGAAACATTTGGAATTAAAGCAGTGCATAGTTCTGTTCAGCATCCCCAAAGCAATCCTGTAGAAAGATTGCATAAAACTTTAAGGAGAAGACTAAAAGTTCTTTGTTTAGGAAATGGTACAGATAAGGATATGATTTTACCTCAGGCACTTTTTGCACTTAGAACTTGCATTCATGATTGCATTGGATATTCTTCTGCAGAATTAGTCGGTGGTCAAAGCTTAAGAAGTCCCGTAGCAGTATTATAGGAAAATCTAACTGGTAGATAGTGTAATTGCTTGCGTTTTTAATCTTTTAAACAGAATGAAAAGATGCCTAGAACTAGATGTGCAAAATATGACTGATGATAAAGAAAAACAGAAACTTTGGTATGACCATAAGGCAGCAAAAAGAAAATTTAAAGAAAAGGATCTTGCGCTAGTTGTGTGTAGCACCTTCTAGATCAAACAAATCTTGTGTTCGATGGATAGGCCCAGGAAAAGTAGTAAAACGACAACTGGAAACAAATTACGTAATACAATTTCCCGATAAAGAAAATTTACATGTAAATATGTTAAAGCCCTATTTTCAGCGTCAAGAAGATGTTAATTTAATTTTTTCCTTTAAATCTGATAATGAAGATACTGATTCTGAGAATGAAAATATAACTAGTTTTGAAATGAATTCATCATTTACCCTTTTAGATATGTTTCCTGAAAGTTGTTTTACTGAAAAGTTAGAAAATGAGCAGAAGAAGCAATTGAGTAGACTTTTGATTCAATTTATTGATATTTTTTCATATGAACCGGGTTGCACAGAACTGGCTGAACTGGGCATTGAATTAGAATCTGACAAACCTATTATAGCTAACCATACAGAATGTCCCCACGACAGACATAAATTCTGAAATAAGAAGTAGACAAAATGTTGAAATTGAATTAGGGGAACCAGGTGAATGCGATTACACATCTGGAGAAGATTCGACCTTTAATATTAGTTGAAGTACACGGAAAAGAGCATCGTTCGTGCATTGTGTGATTATCGCAGGTTAAATGATGTTACCAGAACCCATTGCCAAATATTGAAGAGCGTGTTGAATCCGTTTCGAAAGCGAATTTCATATCTTTATTAGACTTAACACGAGGTTATTGACAGATGCCTTTGAGTCCGAAATCTCAAAGATATGCTGCATTTACGACGACATTTGGTGTTTATAAACCTTTGAGAATGGCATTCGATTTGAAGAATGCCCCTGTACTCTTTCAGTAAGTTATTGACAGAGTTATTTAAAAATTGCGAATATTTTGCTGTACCTTATTTAGATGACATGCTATATACTCACTTACTTGGTCTGATCACATACAACATCTCAAATGTGTTCTGGAGAAGATTCGATTTGCGAAATTGACTTTAAAACCCCTAAAATGCAAATTCGCTCAACTTTGTGTTAAATATTTGAGACACTTTATAGGTCAAGGTTAAAGAACACCAGGCTATATTAAAGTGAAAGCCTTGACCGATTTCAAACGTCGCTCAAGCAAAACCGAAATACGTGCTTTCCTAGGTCTTGTTGGATATTACAGGAAATATAAACCAGAATTTTCGGTAGTTGCTGCACCTTTAACCGACCTGCTGAAAGGGAAATCCACGAGGGGAACTGTAATATGGAATAATAACTGCGAAAAGGCATTCATAGGATTAAAGAACACTTTAATAAAGAAACCTGTACTTTACAGTCCAGACTTTATATAACAATTTATTGATCAATGTGATGCCTTAAACTTAAGAATAGGTGTAGTTTTATCTCAGAGAGATCAATCTGACAATGAACACCCTATATTATATTCTGAGTAAAAAATTTTCAATATCTGAGAAAAATTATAGCACTATAGAAAAGAATGTGCAGCAATAATTTTTGCTGTTACTAAATTAAAATATTATTTAGATGGTCAGCATAAATTTTCTATCGAAACTGATCACAACCCTTCAGTTGGGTTAAAACATCATACAGGATCCAACCCCAGACTTTTAAGGTGAGTTTTGCTACTACAAAGCCTAAATTTTGAAATTGTTCACAGAAAGGGCAAATTACACCAAAATGCCGATAGCCTTAGTAGAATGCTGAACAACCAAACTTAATTCTTTTCTATTTTTTTCTCAAATATTAAATAAAAGTGTTTTCTTTTAATACAAGTTTCACACAATTGTTATTGTTAATACAAGTTTCAATTTTTATTGCATGCGTATATAATTTCTTAAAAAATTATATTGTTTTTTATAATAATATTGGGTCTATTTGTAAATTCAGCTAGTCTTGCAAATTCTGTTGTGTAACATAGCTATTTTGTGCTTTTTTGATATATTTTTATTTTATATTTAATTTTATATAATTTCATGTAATTTTGTGTATTAGCCAGAGTTCGATTGATCGGAGCTATCTGTAATACTAAATTTTGCTCTTTGTTGTTTGTGTGTTTTCTCTTTTTCATTGGAGGTTGATTTACCTAGAATGAAAAAGAAAAGAAAAAAAATTCCGGGGGAGGAAGGAATTTCAAGAGCCTCTGATGGGGAGGATGAGTAGGGAGACGGTTTGTGCCAGGAGCCAACACCTCTACAGTGAGAGCTGTTGCAGGAGCAGCCATGTTTTTTCGCTATAACTAATTATTTTTTTCTCTCTTGTTCCGTAAAATTTATTCCGATATATATAAATTGAATTCATAGATTAATTTTGAAATCTTAGTCTAAAGTTGAAAATTTTAAAATCTTAAAATTAATCTCTATATTAATCTATTTTATTTAAAATATGTAAATGCACTCAAATATTTTTCAGTTGTAAACTTATGCTGCTCATGATTTAATCTAGAAATGTATCTATCAATTTAGTTTTTGCGTATTCAAAATACAATTAAATTATGTCAAAATTTTATTAATAAAAATTGTTGATTCCTTCTATTTTTGAGGGCCTCAGGAAATTGTGGTTTTTATGAATGTTTATTTGCATCAGAAATATAATGAGGCCTTTTAAAGTTCGAATCTGTTACGTGTTTATTTTTAAGTATGTGTGATGGTTTTAATCACAAATATACTAAATTGAGGAATCTAATAACTTCTATTTGAAAATAATTTTGTATTTAAAAGCAGTCTTAATCAGAATATGCTTTACCTAAAGATGATGTTTGTTCAAAAATTCAGGAAAGTATAAATTGACAAGTACAGACTGAATATTTATATAATGTCATATGAGTATAATCTCTAATTTCCTCTTTATTATAAATACCAAATTTTATAAAATGAATTTAATAATACAAAAAAGTAGTGTGATGTCATTTTTACAATTCTACTGACATAGGTCAATCATCTTATGATATTACAGCTAGAAAAAAATGTTTAATTAGTGTTTAAAAGATAAAAGAAATATCTTGGGGAACCAATAATTTTCAAATGTAACTACTTTTTATCTAGAACTTCACATGTGCAAGAAATAATAATTATATATATATATATATATATATATATATATATATATATATATATTATAATATATGTTTGATACTTTGTATATGTATATTTAAAACTATATTAAAATATTTTAAATATTAGATTTTGAATGGAATGTCTACAGTTTGAAATTTAAATTTTTTATTTTAAAAATATTTGGTAGAATATTTTTCATTATTTGCTTTTAATAAGCTTAATTGTTGGTGATTATTAAATTCAGAAATATCAAAATGTAAATTATTTTAAGTTTATTTGTTGTAAAATTTTCCCCATATATTAAGCTAAGATTGAAAAACGTTAAATAAGTTATGTTTTGTCAAACATGATTTTGTTTATTTTGTCAAATGAGAAAAATTCTTTTTCTATTATTATTTTATTAAATTATGTTTGTTAAGATTATTTATAGAGTAATGAAGCGGAAGAAAATACTATTGATTGGTAAACATTGTATTAACAAAGGAATGATAATTATAGTCAAAAGTTTCAATTAATAATATTTTAAAATTAACAACTAATAAAATTTTAAGATATACTTCTAGAGCCACTGTCTAATAATTGCAAGAAACGAAATGTTGACAGTCTATCGGCCTTTAGAGCAGCTCCAAAAGACTATCGCATCGACTGGGCGGAATATTTTCCCAGGCTAGTTATAAATAATGGTTTTTAAAATTTTTTTAATTATGTATGATTGCATAGTGTTTTTGACGTCAATTTGTTTTTTCTAACACTCCCGAAAGAACATTTGGCCTCTAAAAATTCACCATTTTTCGTTAAGGAGGGCACTAAAAATATTTTCCTCCTACATTACGATTTGAAGATGAAAATTAATGTCATATCCAAGTTATTCTACAACTTAAAAGAAAACTTATTTATTTTGATTTGAAATTAACTAATTAAATTTTGTTTCATGTTAAATGGAAATTGCTTAAGTTCTCTTTAAGTAATTTAATCTTAAAAATGCTAAATGTTTTTAGTAGATTAAAAAAATGAAAGATTAGTATTCTCCGTTAAATATGAATAAGATTTTTTTATTGAAATAAATCTAAGACATTCAATGATTGTTTTATTTGAGAATCTGAATGATTTTGCGCAAGAAAAGATTGATTAAAAATTAGCCAAATATTCAAAAATAAATTTTTGTAAATTATTTTTAGTCGTCATCAACTTTTTTTATGCATTCTTGTTATTAATTTCTGATTTTTAATAAAATAGGTTTTTAAAAATCAATGTATTTGGCATTCTAATCTGGTGATCCTAGGAAACACATTATGAGAGACTTGATTGAACTCTCGCGATTGATGACACTCAAGACTTGAAAAGCGTTGGCTGGAATTCTCAGGCGGAAATCTGGTGGGCCAATTCGATTTCCTCGACTTTCGCATTATGTATGCTGCGAATAACTCCATTAAGTATTTGAATTATTTACATTAGCGTTCTTCGAAGCCTCGTGTTTGATATGAGGCACTGTTGGAAAACGAGAGATGAATGCTGCTTGCCCACCTGTCAGGGCTTCCGCGGTGCTGGTAGGCTGCATCAGAAGGTAGAGTGTTTGAATCTCGAGTAAATTGATTAGATTTGCCCAGTTTGTTAGTCAGCGGTCATTTTTTGCTCAAGAGGGATAACTGGACCAGCATTCAAAATTTTAATTGGATTCCGAGGCACTACAAATATCCATG
>CM075855.1:19967782-20060282 GCA_037975125.1 Latrodectus hesperus | reverse complement strand
ACACTAACAAAAGCAAGGAATCTTTGTAATTACTGAGCTGAAATATTTATATACTCTGTTAGATAAAAAAATATAAAATAGATAATCAACGTATTATTTCTTATTTACCTTACTGAGTTTGCATAACAAAAGAACTTTAAATTCACTTGGTAAAAGTAACATTTAAAACATTTTAGTTTGAACCTTTCTTTTTCTCAAAATTCTAAATTACAAAAAGAAACAATCATATTATCAAAATAATATAATGTGAAGCCTTAATATTTGTTGAAAATATGCGTGAAAACTCTGTGGAAGTCAGTTAACAGTTATCAAATGACAATCAAATCCAAAGTTCACACTGCCTCTCAATTAAGCCAAAATGAAGCCATGTAAGTCGAATTTGAAGCAATCGAAACTAATCATCAATTTTAATTTGTCTATACTAACCGAATCAACGGCTCAGAAAATTTCAAGATTCTGCGAAAAATATTTCCTCTTTAAAACCAGATGTACTACTATTACCCACTTTCCTAAACTATACAAAAATCGTCGACTGTTTCCCATTCTCATTGGGAACATTTCCTACCCCCTGAAAACTGTCACATCGCTCAATTTAGAGGGAGGGGATGTCACTTACTACTAACTCAGGGCTAGGGAAAATAAGGGCTGGCTCATCGCTTTGATGTATCGCATGCCGCCTTGTCACCGGAGAGGGAAGAGCGTGACGTCACTGGGCATCCACTGGTGGCATTCTCTATGCTAGCTTGTGTCTGATCGCAGCTTTCTCATTCATTTTGGCTTGTTTAATGTTAATGTTTTCATTTCAAGCAAGAGTATTTCTTAAAGAGGAAAACATGACATCGTGTGCTGTTGCTACGTGTTCAAATATGCATCGAAATACAAAAGGAAAACACATCATATTTCATCGATTTCCAAAAGAAAATCAAATGCTTTCAAAGGAATGGGTGCAAAGATGTCGAAGAAGTGACAAAATCAACATCAAGAATGCTAGAGTGTGCAGGGAGCATTTTGATTTGAATGAATATATGGACGACATGCAAAATAGACAACTTGGTTTGCCAGAGAGAAAAATATTAAAACCGACGGCTCTGCCTAATCTTAAATTACCGGCTTTAAACATAATTCAAAATACTCCAAGAGAACAGAGACAAACGAAAAGAAGAAGATTAGTAGAAGCTATTGAAAGAATTGAGTGCGTGAGTCCATATAAATTATGTGATGCAGAAAATCAGTGTGATGGTGATATTAAGTGCCTTAAATGCAATGAATATTTAAAAAATATAGAAGAACTGAAAAAAAGAATATTATGCGCAGAAAATACAGTGAAATTCCTTAAAAATGAGCAAAAAAGAAATTCGAACTTCTACAACAAGAATAATTAAACGATCGAAATCAAATAAAAAACTGCTTTTAAATGAAAAATAAAAATTAAAAACGAAAATAAAATTACTTCAAAAGGAGAACATTAAACTTGGGAAGATAGGGATAAATAATTTATTCCCTTATAAGCGTGAAGATGAAGAAAATAAATTAAGAACTAAATGGTCATCTGACACTATTTCAAAATGTATTTTGATTCGGTCATTATCTTCAAAATCTTACGATTTTTGGCGAAATACGATGGGATTAAATATGCCAAGTGCAAGTACTTTGAAAAGATGGTGTTCCAAATTTAGTTGCATGCCTGGAATTCTTAAAGATGTAATGTTATTGATGAAAAAAATTGCGAAACTTTGAGTGATATAGAAAAGATTTGTTCTTTGAGCTTTGACGAAATGCACATAGATTCGAAATTGTGTTACGACTCTTCATTGGATGAAATATTAGGCCCATTTTGTAAAGTTCAAGCTATTTTATTGCGAGGATAAATTTTCCCGTGGAAACAGCCAATATTTTTTGATTTCGACTGTAAAATGAATAAACGACGTTATCAATATTTTTTGATAACGACTGTAAAATGAATTTCTCTTGATTCTCAAGATGATGAATTAAATCGTGAATTCTTAATTAATCCCTTACCTTTATCTTGGGAAAATGAACTTGCCTCTTCCAATCAAAATTGTGATGTATCTCCATTTGAAAAAGAAGCTATGGTTTATGTGGCAGGTTATATTGCTTATAAAATTAAAGATAATTCACTTGGAACTATATCAAGAAATTCAGTCGATATGCCCAATCATTCCGAATGGATTAAATTAATTTCTGCTGGGGGACTTACTGTTCCAACAAAAGCATGGATGGAAACTATAAAACAAACGGACATAATGTTTCGCAAATTTCATGGCGACACATTTTCTAAAGGGAAAAATGTCATAGCAACATTAATAAATGAAACAGAGTCTTCTTTTCCCACTGTAAATCGAAAGGCGATTAAACTTTTTTGTCGCTTGATAACATTTATACGAATTAGGTATTTAAATAGAAATGCAGTGATAGTATCTCATAATAAAGCTCAACAGAAAAACAAGAAATGGGTCAGTAGTCAAAAAATCAAGATAAGCTGAAGCTAATAGGTAAATATATTTTTATATTGGTTATACAATTTTAAGTTAATTTCAATATTAATAATAATTTTTTTGGGTTTATTAAATAATATTTGAAAATTTACTAAATATTGGAGAGGCATTTGTAGTTTTTTTCACTCTGATTAAAAACAAAATGAACTTAAAAATAAAAAGTAAGTAGTTTGCTTAGAAATTCCAGGCAGCTTATTCTCCTTGGATGCCTGACTACGTCATCAACGGCTATTTCCGGTGACAATTTTGGGGAGAATTTGAGCCAGCCCTTCTCTTTCCCTAGCCCTGCTACTAACTACCCTATCTAGAGTTGTATGTATTTGCCAGAAAGAATTGTACATCCCAATAAAAGTGGTTAAAACGAAAACGTATATCCTTTTTTGTATAAGACTTAAAAAGCAAAAATTATTAATAAATAACTCTTTTTTGTGTAATTGAAAATGTTTAAAGATATTCCTCAGTGTTTTTAGGTTGACTTGGTAAATAATATGAAATTCAAAGAAAAATGGTATCCACAAATGATGATGTTTTAGATTTCTTACGCAGTTTCATTAAGAAAGTTGCTTGTCACATTTTCTTGTGTATTTATTATTTTCTGTACAATGGAAATTTCTCTTTTTGAATGAGACACAGAAACTTTTCAAATTTTTATTACAGTAACATAAAATAATGTTAGTAAAATACATTTGCTCACCTTATATTTTTCTTAACACAAGCAAATATTTACTTTATATGAGAACATCTATGTAGTAATTAGTGTGGTGTTTATATGAAAATAAAAGGCTTAATTATTTTCAATTTTTATAATGTTATTTTCAAAAACATTAATTAAAGCTTTTAATTTATTCATCTATAAGCGTTTTGAGTTTAAACAATTAAACATAACATTAGGAAATTTGCATAACACTGTGAATAAATATGTGTAATGTTCTTGGTTTACACTATATTGAAAAATTACTTTCACTTTATATTTAAATATTTGGAAAAGATTTTAGCCCAAAAAATTTTAAATATTTACAAAAAAAGATTTAATTTTCATTTCTGTATTATTGTATATGAAAATAAAACTATTTAATGTAAAATACATGTAGATAAACTTGCATTAACATTGTACTGTATAAGAAATTTTAACAGATTATATTTGCTGATTATGTACTTTCTTAATTATGATATTTCTTATATATTTACATTCTAAAACAATATTATAAAATCATTTATTACTATACAATTTTTTTCTTTCATATTAAAAAAACATTTAGGTACTTTTAAATTTCATAAATATCAAAATATATTCTCTATAGATCTAAAAATCATTCACGATAACGAACCTTTGCTAGGAATAACGTAATTTTAAAGGAGAGGGTAGGAATGAAACAAGGTGAGAAAAAGCAGTTTCTCATATGTCTACTTCAACTAGAGTAATCGATAAAATCCCCTTTCATTCCATCTGTAACTAAATGGAAACATCTTTAACCACACAGGAAACCACATGTGCAATGAATTATCTTCCTTGAAACGAAGTCCTGACGTATATACAGGGGATATATGGGAGAAGCTGTTTGAAACAATACTGTTAATAGTCGAATACTTGTAAAAATTGTAGAGAAAATAAATTTAACACCTCATCCTTTAGTATTCAACTATCTTCGATAAAAAAACTTCGCAAGGTTTTAAGGAAAGGAAATAATTGAGTGAAAAATGTTTGAATACTATAGGAGCTATTTATAACTACTGCTGCATAAAAAAATATAGTAGTATCAATATGATAGAAACAAAATGATAAAAAAACAAATTTTGCTTATCAAATCATAAAAGATTATTGGAATCCTATAAAAATTTTTAACTTTATAAATATTCTCTTTTTTTATATAAGTAAGGTAGAATTTTGGATAGAAAATTTCCAAACAGCAATTTATTTTAAATTTTAAAAAATTCTGAAAACAGAAAATTTCAAAAATTGCGTTAATAATTCAAATTTAATATCCTTGATTGCATTTCAACTACATTTTATTTTTTGAAAGAAAAATTTTATTTCAGTTTTTGTTATTTTGTATTGTTAACATTAACATTAATAAGCGATTTAATGACTTAACAGATAAATACTTAAATCCGAAGTTAAATCTGAAAATTTGAATTTAATCATATAGTTCCTTTTTTAAAAATTATCTCAAATGTTTTCAAAATTCAAATGAATTTTTACGCATGAAAAATGCAAGTATTCTTTTCTATATTGTAAGGTCGTTGAAATGGGAGCCGGCAAAATAGTTTACATAAAATGTGCTAAAACAGTATTATGCTTTCAATATAATGAATATCACAAAGTTATAAATCAAGAAAAAATCGAAAAATATTATCAAAATTGAAAAAGTAATCATTATTTAAATTGATAGAGGATATATTCTTGAGACTTGAAAAGCTAAATAACAAAAATTTTTATAAGCATTTATTTTTCTATTCTTAATATTTATCTATTACTAGTTAAGAAAAACATTAATATTTTAGATTATCACAAATTTACTTATGGCGAAAAAGTTATGTTTGGTATCGAAAGATTACTTTTTTATTTATTTATTTATTTTATAAATTCAGAGTACGCCTTTAATTCTAAATTGATCGGTTTTATGAACGTTAATAAATATTCAATAATGAATCTTTTTTATAATTATATTTTTAGATCATCATATAAATAATGTACTATAAGTTTGCCCTGAATTTGTTAACTTTCTTTAATATGGTTTATTTTTACTCAAATAAATAACACCATATTCCTATAAAAAAGATTAGCTAGCAATTTAAATATTGTATTAATATATATTACATTTTATAATAAAAAATGATTATTTTGCGAGCTCAAATTCATATGTATTTTAAGAAAATAAATAATTTTTTTCATAATTTGAACAGCTAATTAATTTATTTCTAAGCCAATATCTCATTTTGAACTTCATTTTATTTCTGTAATCAATTTTGTCCCTTTAATATAATTAATCATATTTATGTCATCTATATCTTGTTATCGTTAATTCAGATTGTAACAACACAACTAAATTTAAACATTCTATGATTTCTGTAGTCGTATAACTTTAGCATACTATTTCATTCAGATGTGATGTTCTTTGCTTTCAAAACTTTAATTTTTTAAAAAGAAATTTATTTGAAATATATAATGCGTTTTTTATATTTTTAAATTTAAATAACACAATCAATCGTATATGGAATATACCATTTTATGTTTCAAAGATAAACCAGAAAAATTAATTTTTAATTCAAATAAGACTAAAGTAAATATATAACCACATTTTACAACAAGAAATTCTCTGGTTAAGATTATTATATTTAAAAATTTCTTGTATACCTAATATGGATCGCGTTAAAAGATAATTATTTGTAAAACTAACGTATTAATAATTTGCTTATTTTAAAAATAAATTTGGTCATAAAATAATTATTTTCTGTAGGTTAAAAATTTAATTGCTTGGATTGAAGCATTAATATGATTTCGATTCACTAATACACTATTTCGATAGGATCATTCCATTTCACACACCTTCTAAAATAGAAGAGCTAAAAATATTTTCTGCTTTAAAAAGTTTAGCTCATCTTTAAATATAAAATTCCATTATTTTGCTTCTGAACAGTTTACTGTTTAAAAATTTGATTATTTATATTCCTCATAAATCTATTTTGTTTTAAATCTGCAATAAATTTCTAGTAGGGAATTTTATTTTATTAAATGTTATCGTTACGTCATCTAGAAAAATTATTACATGTATGCAAATAAAAAAAATATATAGAATAAAATAATTTTCACAGCAGAACAAAGCTAATATCAGAAATATTGTAGTTTATTTTTTAATCGAGAAAATTTCTAATATAATAAAATTTTTAAGAAATATTATCTTTTTAATATTGATATTTTAAAATAATGACTTTATGTGGTGCAACAGTAAATAGTGTTGATATAATTTTCAATATTATGTTTCATTAAAAAGAAATAACACATGTATAATATTCTTGGCTACACACTTATGAGACAATCATGTTATACTATTGCCTTAAGATCATACTTCTGTTTTATTATCAACATTTGAAGTGTATGTAAAAAGAAATTAAAGTAATAATGAAATAAAAAGCAATATGCAGAGAGTAAACTTATTAGTAAATTATTTTAATGCACAAAAATAAAAACGCAAATTAAATGAATTTTAGTCATTAAGGTAAATGTTATTTATTATGGACGACACATCGATTTTACTAAAACAGCCATGAGCTCTTTCACTGGAAATTAAATAATTTCCCTTTACGAAATTTAATTGTTTAGATCAGTCATAACTAGTCGATAACAAATGCCGTCAAAAACCATAAAAAATGAATTAAATTAAATAAGATGTAAGAAATAATTCGCATAAGCAGGAAAATTATTAAAATTTAACTTAGGAAAGAAGGCAAGCTCGTTAGTAATTTAAAAGTACATATGGATTTAAAATTTTTGTGTAATAAATTCGTCTAATTCAATTAACTTAGGAACTAAAATTAAAAATAATAATGTATAAACTTGCATTTTATTTCGAAAGCAACAAATTTATAGATTATTAAATTTTAAAGTTGAATCTTGGCGAAAAAAATAATCAGTATTTTAGATATTTGGCGTAAAACTCAGGCTGAGTTGTAGTTTTCAAAGAAAAGTCTCCAAGGAGTGTGGTTTGAGTGATTAAGACCGATCAATCAAACACTGATTAGGGGGAAAGCAAAAATAAATGGTTTCTTCTCTCTATACGAAAATATACGTCGTGGCCGCTTTCGGTGAAAATTCTGCCGTCCCAGGCCGCTTTCGAACAGGAATGTTTCGACGTATCCATGCCGTCGTGATCCGCTTTTTGACCAGTTTATTGCGACGTAACAGATACGTCGCGGACGCTGAGTCGGCTAAACAAAGTTTGAAAGGGAAATAACTGTGTTACTATTTTTAAAAACTCTAAAAATTAATCTGTTCAAGAACAAGCTCAAAAACTGATATATTGATACTTTCATTTATTTTGCATAAAATTATGTCCATAATCTACTTTAAAAATCTATTTCTCTTTAATAACTGCCAAGCTGGCAGCTCAGCAGTTAGTGCTCTGGCCATCGGTCCAAGAATGTTTGGGTTCAAGTCCCACCTTCAGTATGGATGTTAGTTATGATCCGAAATCCTCTTTATGGATTCCAAACTAACTAGACTTCGTAGGTAAAAAAAGACCTTTGAATGGAAAACAAACGAAACTTTCTTAAAATAATGTCTATGTACAGCAAGAATATATGCGGCAGGTTTGTCTGTTCCTCCCTGTTGCCATGACAACAAGACATATTTCATTTTATACCGTAAAGCAGACATTATTGAACATTTTAAGATATGGATTACAATCAGAGTGCAAATTAATGAACTGTTCCTGTTTGAGAGGAAAAACCAGTGGCCACTAACCAAGATTCTTAATGGAAATATTTTTGGTACCAAAAGACTATTGCAATGAGAAGTCCTTTGGCTGTTATAAACTATAAGATTTATGGTCTCTGTATTGCCAGGGAAAGTATATGAGACTTCCAGTTTAAGTGCTGACCTCATCCATCAGCCATATACCAAAGTTTCACAAAGATTGTTGTGTATCCAAAGACATAGGTTGGCAGAAAAACTCAGCTAGAAATAAATCTAAATAATCAAACACGTTTTTAACACCACATTTTGGACAACCTATATCTGTTGAAAGGAATTTCCATGTTACAGAAGGGTTTTATGTAGCATTCAAATGCTACCAGGGAGTAAACCCGGAAGACACTGAAATTCCTGGGTAAAATTTCTCAACCTCAGGAAATGAACGACGTTGCTCTGATAATGATTAAAATTAGCAATTAATAACTTTTAATAGATAAGCTTTTTTATAAACACACTTGATAATTTCTAACCAATTTTTTTTTTTAAAAAAATGTTGATTTTAGAGTATTTTTTTTATTACGGCTATTATTTGTAAGACTAGCTTAGGTTTCCATAATCATGAACAGTTTTTAATCATAAAAATAGAATTTAGGCATTGAATGTAACATATATATATATATATATATATATATATATATATATATATATATATATATATATGTATATATATAGGTTTGGTTGGTTTGTCGCTCAACGGTCATTTTTTGCACACGAGGGCTAATTAGACCGGGACTTACGGTTTAAAGTGGATTCCGAACCACTACAAACATCCATACCCAAGGTGGGATTCGAACCCACGAACTGTTGAACCGAAGGCAAGAGCGCTAACCATTCGGCTGCCAGCTCGGCTATATATATATATATATATATATATATATATATATATATATATATATATATATATATATATATATATATATATATATATATATATATATATATATATATATATATATATATATATATATATATATATATATATATATATATATATATATATATATATATATATATATATATATATATAGCATTTTCTGACTTATTAATGAATGAGATATTTTTGAATTGACTCTGTAATTTATCTTAAAATTTGTTATTTTCCATAAATGAAACAAGTGAAGGTTGTAATTAATCCAATAAAAAATAATTATAATTTATTAATAGCATAAAACACACAAATAGTAATAATTGGTAATAGTATATTTGAGATTGTTAATTACAAGCACCACCTCCATAATAAAGAGGATTTAATTTCAAAGCGAACTGCAAATGAATGCTTTCGGAAACTATAAAAAAAAAAATTGCAAGGAATAATTTTCTAAATTCAGCGGAAACAAAAGAATGCCCAACAGTTGTTTCGCCGTAGTGTCTGTTCTGTCGGAAATAAATGGAAGTGATGAAACCGATTTAAATCGTTACCAGTCCACGGAAATAAAATGGTCCGGAAGCGGATCGTGCGTTGGGGACAGAAGTACTTCCGAAAAACTCATTTCGCGTTTCCAGATCGCTCACTTTACATCATAGCTTCAAGGCAAAGAAGGGAGCTTTTGCTTTGCATAGGACGCCTGTTTCCATGGCAACGTACTTTTCGGAATCGCTTCCATGTCGTTTGTTACCATTTCCAGGAATCATTACTTTTTCGGTAATCAGGATTTTACCTCTCATTGGGTGCTCGAAGTAAAACAGAACATCTCATGGGCTGACTCGAAAAAATATCGATAATGTTCAATTGAAACACTCCCACCCCTTAACAGTGATTTAAACGCAAGAACGGCATTCAAAATGAGAGGAATTCTGACTGACAGAGAAAGGAAACATTTTTTAATCCAATGGGAATTCAAAAACAAATTCTCAGCTCTAATGTAAGAGAACTTGAGTATTTTTCCATCAACCGACCATTTTGAAAAAAATATTGCAAAAATTGTTATAAATGATATAATATAAATAATCCCTTAGAAACACAATAGTAGTCTCGCTTGGTCAGTAAAGTTGAAATCTTCTAAGACGTATTCAAGTTTTACACCAATCATACAATGCTGCCTTCTGATTGGTGGTTGTGTTCAAGCCATCCCAACCCTATATATATAATATGTTCTATTCTCTAAGTTCAGGGATGGGCAAACTACGGCCCACCAGAAGGTTTTAAGCTGCCCACGTATAGAATTTTAATTTGTGGATCCAACGGAAATTAAAAGAAAAAATATGATTTATATATTATTATGTATCCATCTCCTACTTTACTTTGTTTAAATATTCTAATCAGCAAGTGGTTATAGGGAACTATAACGGGATGTGATATGTTTCATGAATTTCAGGAAGGGCTTTTAAATTTGAGAGTACCCATAACAAATGTATGTAATATTACGACCAATGGAGTTTTGATGAATGAATCCAAGATAAATCGATTTCTTGAACTCTTTAATCAAAACTGTACCGGAAACAATGTTTTTCTACATAGTGTGATATATCAAGATGCTCTGTGTAAATCTGCATTGAATGTGAAACCCGCAGTCATGAAGCTTGATCTCGTGGGCAATTTTGAGATTTTCTTCCGTCCGTGTAATCTGAATACTCTATGTACTGTATTACACGAAAGTAATGTGGCTTAGTGCAAAATGTGTTTTCGAGCAAATTTGGCAGCTAATAGAGGACAGTGTGTCGTTTTTCCATGAGAAACATTGTTTTGCGTAGTGGTAAATGTTAGAAGATACAGAATGCCTTTTGGACTTTGCATTTTTCACAGATCTTCTTCGTCGTATGAGCAACTTCAATGTCAAGATATCAGGGAAAAATTACTTTATCGACAATATCTGAACCCATCTTTGGTTTTAAATTAAAATTTAATCTGTTTCCTGGGCAGTTAGCTAAAAATGACTTGTCTCTCTCCTTGAGTTTAAATTGAATGCCCCCAGTAAATTAAGAAAAGCTTAAGAATTATGAAGATGGCTTGAGAACATAGTATTTTGTGTTCGAAGGCAGATTTCAGGACCATTCAAACAGAAGTAGATATTTTGACTATGCCTTTCAACGTAAATTTGAATCATTGTGGTCAGATTTGCACACTCTTTGGTTATTTGAAATAAATAACTATTAAGAGCTAATATTATGAATCGAAATATCATATTTCATTTAAATAAAAAATCTCGTTTTAAAAAAATATTTTACCGTTCACTCTAAACTCTACACAGTACAAAATTGCTGTGAAATATTTTAAGTGATTAATATTTTCTAGAAATTATTCTTAGACAGGGACACTTTTCATTTATTCTATTTTATCTCAAAAAATATATATGAATTTATTATATATAACTCAAACCTATCAGATTAAAGAACATTTTAAATTTCATTTGAAAACCAATTACTCTTGAGGTAAAAGTGAACCATGTACGAATTTAAAATTCAACGCATTCTTTCGAATGAAATAAATGTTTTTATCGGTCATTGAATTTTTCAGATGCCTTTAAATGTCCGTTTAATAAACGATTCAGCAATATTTTAGCAATCAATGAACTTCATTTGTTGTTTTCGCAATAAATATTTTCAATTTGTGAGCTCAATTATTTAACGATTTCTTTTCGGAGATGTTGAAGTAATGATGGACTCTCTTTTTTTACTTCCCATCTTGTTACAAATTAAAAAGCAACCCAAAATATTTTTCTTCTCCTTTTATAAAATTGCAATATTTATTTTCGTTTTGTATTAATTTATAAACCTATGAAAGCAGCATATAAAACAACCATTCATCAGTATTAATGGAGCATTAAAGATAATTGTAGAGAAAAAAATTGCAAAAAATTCTTCGATCCCTCGAAGGCACATGCTCAGCTTCCGCTCGCTTTAAATTCTTTTGTTCACGCTTTTGTGGAATTATTATTCTCAAATCATGCTGGGAAAACAAATCAAATGCTTCCACAGATAAGAAGTCAAAGCATTATTATTTTTAAGAACACCCGAAAACTGTAAAAGAAATAATCTTTTCCTTTGGGGAAATGGAACTAAATTATTCAATCAGGATTTCAGAATAACTTTTTTTTTTTTGTAAATCTTTTACAGCATGCAATGGAGCAGAATGTCGCCAAATAACTGACAAGCTCAAATGCACGCTTTCCTGCAATTTTAATTAGGCTACTGAAAATCAAGTTTTTGGAAAAAGAATGAATATAATCCGATTCTAAAAAGCAAAGGGAAATAAAAAGTGAAGGGGAAATCAAAGAGCAGAAAGATAGTTTTGACCACATTCTTCAAATAAGAAAATATTTAGAAAAGAAATTTAAACTCTTAAAAGAGGGGGGTTATAGCGGACGAATTTAAAATGCCAAAAGCACGCGACTTTCTTTGCGAGCCTTTATATTTCCCGCAATTATTTCAGGATTATAATCCTAAGGAAACGGATTGCAATCTTTTTCCGCTTTTTGCTTCCACGGAAGAATGAGGGAGAAAAACGTTTTCCAACCATTTCAAATAATTGATTTTCCCCAGGAAATGAAGTTTTGAGGAAATTTTACAATTTATATTTCTTTCTTTATGTCCATACCGCGGAACTAAGTTAGCATTAAAATGTCAAATGCTCGATTTATTATTTAATCTAATTTCCTGGCACGTAAAAACCTCCTGCATATTCCCGGCTCTTTTCAAATATTTCGGATATAAAATTTGTCTTTTTTTTATATACGATGATTGCTAAAAGTTATGGATTGAAAAAGGATTTTTGCAATTATTCATATTCGTTGGCTGAATTGGCCTTAATATTAAACTCATTTTATGTAATTCTGAAACCATGTTTTCACATAATTGCAGCAAAATGGAATTTCTCCAACATTTTTTTGATCAAAATATATTTCAAAAATGCTTTCAGACCTTATTTTCTGTGATTTTTTGTTCAGCATAGGAAAATTCTAATCCAGTTGGAAAATATTTGACGAAATTATCAATAAAAAATTTAAATACTTTCATCAGCCATTAAGTTTTTCCTTTATTTCACATGTTCTTATTCTAATCCAGGAAAATTCTAATCCAGGAAAATATTTGACGAAATTATCAATAAAAAAATTTAAATACTTTCATCAGCCATTAAGTTTTTCCTATATTTCACATGTTCTTATTCTAATCTAATCCAGGAAAATATTTGACGAAATTATCAATAAAAAAATTTAAATACTTTCATCAGCCATTAAGTTTTTCCTATATTTCACATGTTCTTATTCTAATCCAGGAAAATTCTAATCCAGTTGGAAAATATTTGACGAAATTATCAATAAAAAATTTAAATACTTTCATCAGCCATTAAGTTTTTCCTATATTTCACATGTTCTTATTCTAATCCAGGTAAATATTTGACGAAATTATCAATAAAAAAATTTAAATACTTTCATCAGCCATTAAGTTTTTCCTTTATTTCACATCACATTGCATGAATATTGCATCTGCCGAATACATTACACATGTATTGTTATCTTAGTAAAAACTAACTACACTTATAAATCTAGTGCTGTCAAGATGAGAGAGAATCCAGGTGTATATAATATTTCTTATCTATATTTATTCATATTTTATTCAAACTATGTAATTGCGTTACTTTCATAAGTTTCACTTTTTTGTTTTGCCTTTCTGGAATATCGCTCTCAAAAATGCACTTTCCAGTTATTTCGTAAAGTTTTGAATTGTTTTCTACGTGAGATTTTTATGAGGTCTCTAAACATCACATAAAAATACTGTTTAATTATATTGTGAATGCTATTTTTGTTGACATACTTGTGAAATGAGGAGAATTTTTATGCCTTTTTTCTTTGAAGCGGTGTCTAACCACCGCACCAAAACATGTGAATGTTTTACTTGAAAAGCGATATGTGTTTGTGATTTTGTATGTATATGTTCTTTTTATTATGAAACATATTCCTTTAAACAAAAGGTAAAACAAGTAAGTCAAATTATATTTTGTAATTTGAATTCACGCAAAAATACTTTTAAAAAGGTTTGCAGATACTTCATTTAAAAAAGCTAGCTCAACAAGTATTGTGTAGCAATCTCATTAATTCACAATGATGGCAGCATTAAAGGGCCGATCGTTCAGAGCGAAATGTATTTAATTCATAATAACAATTAATTCAAAGTATCAGTAATGAATCAATCTTCAATCTGATGTTAATATGTTCCGGATTATTTTTAAAAAAATGTGACCTGTAAGAAATCACGTTTTTGAACAATTCAGATTCAAATCATTTAACAGAGAGAATATGCTCAGGTATAAAATAAATGTTTTATATTAAAATTTTATTACTCCTTCATTCACTAATGTGTCAAAAATATTTTAAAATACTGAACACAAAGCTAAATATGAGCGCATGCGCACATGTTCGATGCACAGGCATAAAACAGAAAAGTGCGAACATTTAAAGTCTCACAAGATGGAAAACCACATTTTTTATTTTTTCAAGAACCTTTCAAAATGTGAAACAATTTTGTTGTTGTTATTTATATCTAATGATTAGTCGACCCCGAAGGAAGGAAGACGCGTTTTCGCCAAGCTCTGATTCATTGCCGCTCACTTTATGCAATAATATTGATCTTGTAAATAATTATTACATCAATCGATGCAGTATTGCATTTTGCTTCACCTGTAAGAATTTCAAGTGATTTCTTGAATAATGAAAGGAGCTATTAACATTTTAGCGAGAACATTTTCCTACAATGATGCTACTGCGATTTTAACAAAGACAGCCTAGCAACCGATCGCTTACCCATAGCAACGGAGTTGAGTGACTTTAACAGTATGGTTATTTTTTTTAAGTGAGCGCAATTAACTATTTAATCACCATTGCACTGCAGATCAGTGTGAAATTTATTGTTCTATCAACCTTGGGAATTTTTTGCTGTTTGCATAATAAAAAATTTTATTTTCAACAACTTACATCGGAAGCATTGGTCTTATTTAAACTTCATGGCAGCAATTAATCTCATTATGAGTGGCTAAATTTACAGGTAATAAATGCCCAGATGCCAAATTATTTAGTTCTGCGCATTGATTTAGTGTTTTGTTATATAGATTGTGTTGATAGGACAATTGGATCTGGGGTTGTTAAACTTTTAATAAACGTAAAAATTCATATTTTTTTAACAGTTTTTCGTTAAAATTTCTTCTAATTCCTTAATTATACATTAATAATTTTGGATCTGGTCTGTCCTGTCATTTTAAATTAAATTTTAACTTGGAGTGAATAGTCTAAGGTTTATAAAAAATATTTTGTTTTTAAATGTATCTGCAATAGTTAATTTTCTAAAATAATTTTAATTTCTGTTTTTCTGTGTGCCTTTTTGTTTATTTTACCGTTTTTAAGAGTTACTTTTATTTTAAAACTCTGCCATAAAAATTAAATTTTTAACTATTTCACTCCCATCTTTTTATATTAATTCAAAGCAGATTCGTTTGAATAAAAATAGGTTTTTTATCATAATAATCATAATTTAAAGAAAAATAATCATAATTTAATGATTTATCACCTAATTGGTGTATCTTAGGATTTATATTTATCTTAATTCCCCCGTGCTTCTTTATTCCTTCCCTGAGTATATGTATTGCCACTGTGATATTTTCTATATATGTGTCCACTTTTTTACCCTTGTACAGGTCCCCCTTTTTCATTTTCTTCTTAAACTTTTGGTTACCAAATTCTCCTTAATTAATTAAATTTATTAAATATTAATAAGCTTTTTTCTAGTCTCCTAAAAATCGTAAAGACATGGGACTACTTTCTAAGTTCCTAATTTTACAATGCGCTTTTAATAAGGTCATTAGAAATCATTAATCTAATATTAATTTAATTTTCTTTAAGTATAGTCCACCTTTTTTCGACATTAAATTTTCTTGTTCTTGTCTAAGCCTAAATTAAGGAAGTAAATTTTATTTTTAATCTTTAAACTTTTTTACATTATTTATATTTATTTTTCAATCCAATTTTTACATTTAACCGTTTTCTGATTTTGACAATATGGACTTCAACTTTTTCACCTTCTTAGCTAAGCCCTTTCATTTTTTAATAAGAATTTTTATGCCTACGAGAAATATATTTTCTAACTTTACGAACAGAAATCCAAGACCAGGAGACTCCATTCATTCTTTCCTAAAGTATTTAGGAAAAGAATATCTGCAGACTTCTACTTCAACCAGTTCCTCACCGGTCATGTTTCTTTCGGAACCTATAGAAGACGATTCCAAGGGGACACTTGTATGCATGATGGAGAGATTCAAAACATCAATCACTTCATATTCCACTGTGAGCACTACGCTGATGTTAGGACACGCCATTTCCCACGTTCTGCCAGAGCTGATAGAGCCCCACAACTCCTCGCCAGCAAAGGCTTCCGGAAATTGGATCCAGGAGCTCGCTGGCTGACTCCACTTCTTCTGTTCTCTGTACATATGCAAAGAAATTCTGTTTGAATGCAATGTCGCCTGGAGGTCCAGCCGATTTCAGGATGGCTGAACTTTAGTGGATGAACCACAAAATAGCCAACGTCACTATTTTAAGTGCCCACTTGAGAAGGGGGTCGAGAGGCGCAACAGCTTCCCCAGTGAGCGGAGAAGAAAAAAAGCCTAAGACGGAAGGTTTTAAAGACGTTCCTTTTTGATAGCAGCAAGATGACTGCTCTTATTCCCCATAACTTTAAACTTAAACTTTAAATTTCATTCTATTAAGATCATTAATTGTAAATATTCCAAACTTGTATATATTTGTATTTGTAAGTAAATGTTAATTAAATATTAGGCTCTTTATATAAGAATTGTTAATAAATTAAATTACGCCTTGGCCACTCCCCGTCCCACACACACACACACACACACATATATACTAGCTGACCCAGCCACGCGTTGCAGTGGCTAAGTAATTATAATATATTGAATAAATTTTTTACTAATTCTTTGGTACAATCAAATTAAAATTTTCTAAAAAAATTTAAAATAGGTTCATTCATATGATATTAAAAATAAAACGTTTCGCGCCAAATTTTAAAAGTAATAGGTAAAGAATCGAAATTTTGAAATTAAGCACAAATCAACATATACTTTCTGAATTTACATTTTATTCATCTTAAATTAAATTATAGTTTGTAATCAGTGACTGATTGTTAAGGTTAGATTTTTTCTGCGGCATTATACTGAAATAAAAAATATTAAAAGAATTTAACATTTGAATAAATAAAGTAGGTCAAAATGTACGGCTGAATAAATTAATAATTATCAAATAATAAAATAAAAATAAAAATAATAAAAGGTTATCAAGAAATACTTACATGTTTTCGAGGTGGTATGAAAATTAGTAGAGAAAAACAGTATTAAATAAAATTTTATTTTACTATTTATAATATTAAAAGTATTCATACTGAACACTGCACAATAATAAGACAATACAAAGTATAATTATGAAAATGATTCATGAAAAATTGTCATAGTTTGATTATACATCATGAAAATATATGTAAATTCTATATTCAACCACGCGCTTGCCCGCACACGTTAATTTTCGAAGATGGTATAATCTAGAAAAATAAACACGTCGCCATCTACCGAATACCTGTGCAACTTAGATGCTAAGCCGCCATCTATTAGGAATTTACAAAACTAACTGATAAATAAACACTAATGTCGTATAATAAATATTGAGATCAATAATTAAGAGATAAAAACTATTCTATCTTTTAAGTTGGACCATATTATAAATGCTTACAAAATTTTATCAAAATCCGTTCAGTAGTTTCGGAGTTTATCGGGAACATACATCGTGACACGAAATTTTTATATATATAGATATATATACATATATAAGGGCGAGTCAAATGAAAGGGAGCCAAACCTTCCTCAGTAAAAATGGTTCGAAATTACTGTCTCTGTGCTACGCGCATGCGCTGCAGATGATGGACCTTCCTTAGCAAGAATGGTTCGGTCCATCATCTGCAGCGCATGCGCGTAGCACAGAGACAGTCTTCATTTACGAAAGTGGCGTGAAAGTGTGAGGTTAAAGTTCTTTAAGGTGCTCTTACACTGGTTTGAAGACGGTAGCGTGACATAATGGACGCTCCAAAAGAGGAACAGCGTGGTGTGGTCATGTTTTTGACAGCTGAAGGTGTTTCCCAACATGAAATTAGTCGCCGTATGACTGCTGTGTACGGTGAACATTGCATCGCATTGGCCACTGTGAAGCGTTGGAGAAGGTTCAGAGAAGGACGTGAAAGGTGCAAAGATGATCCAAGACCGGGCCAAAGCCACCTTGCAATCATCCCCGAGACAATTGCACAGGTTGATGAGCTTATTAGACAAGAACAGCGGATAAGCATCGATGAACTGGCAGAGCGTGTGAAAATCAGTCACGGTTCGGTTCACACCATAATTCATGATCATCTCGGTTATTGGCTTTTGTGTGCTCAATGGATGCCCAAGATTTTGAACGACCGCCAGAAGACGGAGAGGTTCGGCGCTGCTTTGACTCATCTCATCCGGTATCACAATGAGGGTGACGACTTCTTGTCTGCAATTATGACCGGAGACGAATCATGGTGCCACCACTACGAACCTGAAACACGCCGGCAAAGCTTACAGTGGAAACATTTGAATTCACCACCCCCGAAGAAAGCAAAGGCTGTCATTTCCTCGGGAAAGGTGCTGTTGATTTTTTTCGATCGTCAGGAGCCATTACTGATTGAATTTGCTAAACGTGGAGAGACTATCAATAGTTCCCGATATTGTGCAACGCTGGATCGGCTATGTGTCGCAATCAAGAACAAACAACCTGGAAGATTAACGAATGGTGTGAACTTGCTACTCGACAATGCTCGTCCCCCCGTCGCTGATGTGGTTAAGACACAACTGGCAAAGTTCAAGTGGGACACGCTGCAACATCCTCCATATAGCCCAGATTTGTCGCCATGCGACTTTCACATTTTCGGGAAACTGAAAAAACATCTGAAGGGTACCATATTTGTGTCGGACGACGCCGTGAAGGAGTCGGTTACAGACTTTTTGAATCGACAGCCCAAGGAGTTTTATGAGACGGGGATCACGTGGCTCATTTGTCAGTGGGATAAACGTCTCAATGGTTCATGGAGACTACTTTTAAATAAAGTACTCTGTTTGTCATATATTCGCATTGGCTCTCTTTCATTTGACTCGCCCTTGTATATATATGGGGGAGGGGGTTCTGTCGTTTCATTATAAGAACTATAACATATAAAGTTTAAATTGCTTAATAATGGCTAATGAAACTACAAGATAAGACAATTTACATATTTAGAAATTAATATCACATCATTTTTGTTCAATTCAAAGTTAATGATAGTCAGCTTTTATACGTCTGCACGTCTTCATCTCGGCTCTCCTCGTCGTTCTCCCTCTCTCTCTTCTTCTCTATGTCTGGCGACGAACTTGATGATGTGAATGGCCCTATAGTTGCGCTTCCACTCCAAATCCCACACACACACACATATATACATACGTTCGTTGCAATTAAAAAATAAATCAAATTGGACTTCAAAGTTATCCGTCCTATGCAAATTTAATAATAAAATGTTATGCGTCTGTAAAGGACAAATGCTTTATGAATACGCTTTCGCTTGAATATTAAATGAGATTGAAAAATGTAATTGAAATAATGCTGTGCTAAGTAACTAGTCTTCCCTAATGATTGAATATGTTTTGGGACGAATAAATCACAAGAACATTGTTATGAATGCATATTCTGGAGAAGAAAAAAAGTTCATATTATTAAAGTTTTAATTTTGCAAATTTACGTTATATATATATATATCAATGAAAGTACTTATTGAATTACTTACAGATTATTATATGGAAGATTTAACTAATATTTGTAGGATGAATTTAAAATCGTTAAGTTTAAACACTATGTATATTAATTACTTTTCGATATAAATTGTTTACAAAAATTAAAACAGAATTTTTTTCACATTCGGAAGTGCAAACAATAAGTGTTACACATTCTCACTGTATGGTGAATCGTAAGAGAAATTCTCATAAATTTCAGCCGGGTTTAAGGAATTCGGATTGTTTTTAATAATGAGCTTTTATAGAAAGTTTAGTAACTTTATTTAAGAGAGATCCAAATGGAAAACAATATTGTATTAGTTTTTGAGAAAACATGGTCAAGGTGGTCTGCTTGATTAGGTTGTCCATTGTTGCTATAAGAAAGTGAGTTTGAATCCATAAAAAGGTGTCCATAAGAAATCTAATAGAAAGTGATATAAGAAGGTGAGTTTAAATCCCAATTCACAAAGAAAGATCCATTGTATTTGCTAAAACTGGATGGAGCACGTGAAATATGTTGCAAATGAAATGGTACGTCGTGTGGTAGTAAAGCGAGTCTGGGGATAGTTCTCTTTACTTTTATACTACCCATTCCAGAAGTCCCGATGATACCTACACTGGGGGATCCACTGTATCAGGTGGCGCATTTCGTTGAGCTGAAAAGGTAAATATACAACTAACCGGATATAAAAAAATATTTTAGTGAAAACTAGATATTTTCTATCAAATTCCAGAATTATAGAACAATCAAGAAGTTTTGATCACTAATTAAGTTGCATGATTATTTAATGGGTACCATTAATTTTTCACCTACTACATCAAGACTTCATTTCACCACCAAAACTTTACAATGACAGATGCCCACTTAGGAGTAATACGTGATAATACTCTTTGTCACATTGGATATTCTTTTACAATTTTACAAATGTATTGCGTAATAATAAAAAGCTGTAACTTATTCTCTTTCTACCTCATGCTCTCTGCAATTTTATATATATTATACATAATAATATATATATATATATATATATATATATATATATATATATATACAGGGTGATTATAAAAAAACTTTGCCAACATCTGCACTTCTAGCGTCCATTCTATTTAACCGATCAAGATGATATTTCAAATATAGTTCTTTTGAGATATGCGCTCGAGATTCTGTGAATGGCAACACATTGGCCCTCGCGGTTACAGTTATAGTGACAGAAACTTGAAATTTTCGAATGGCAACGTCTACTTTTTACCATCGCAAAATGTTCAGCACATGCGAAAACCCTAAATAGTGTTGAAACGGTACCGATATGTCTAAAAACGGACGTGTTCTGCAAACACAAAAAAGAGTTCTGGAAACCGGCCAATAAAACACGATCTGGGCACACGCAATAAATTTGCATGTAACAGAGTCAAGAAACCAATCACAGAACGCCGATCGCCAGATATTCAGCGTAGGAAACCTATAAAATACCAAGCGGGTATGCGAAGTCGTCATTCGGGAACTCGCACATGCCGACGATATGAGTCTTCCTAGGAAAGTTCGCGGTGAATTGATCAAACTCTATTACCAAAATGGGATGAACCCTGCGGAAGCCTTGCGTGTGTATTGCCGCAATCATCGACAACGACGCGGCCCATGTACCCTGCAAGCTCTGCGTGATTTAGTGCGGAAATTCGAAGATACAGGCTGCACCTGTGACAAACAGCGCTCCGGACGGCCAACTGTTTCTGAGGACGTTGTCATGGAAGTGCACCATACAGTGACTGCAGGACACACAGAAACCGCAAGAGGCATAGCGCGCATATTGGATATTCCGAACTCAACGGTCCGCAAGCTCTTGCGCTCGGTACTTCACATGTTTCCCTATCGGTTCCAGCGCGTCCAGATGTTGGAGCCGGGTGACCCACAACAACGTCTGGACTTCGCAAATGCATTTTTGTTACGATATGATGCGGATAACGACTGGCCACTTCGCCTACTATGGACGGACGAGGCGCATTTCACCTTAAATGGCAGCATTAACACAAAGAATTGTGTGCACTGGGGAGAGACGAATCCTCTTGCTGTGGCGCCAGTACCATTATTTGACGCCAAAGTGACTGCGTGGTGCGGCATTACAGCTACATTTGTTCTGGGCCCGTTCTTCTTTGAGGAAACGACCCCGACTGGCCCTGCAACATGTTCTGTAACGGGCCCTCGGTATGCAGCCATGCTGAAAAATTATGTCCTACCGGAGTTGCGTCGGCTGAATGCACTCAATGACATTGTTTGGATGCAAGATGGCGCACCTCCACATATAGCAAGGTCAGTTAAAAGGCTCCTGGATCAGCATTTTGGTGATCGCATCATCTCACGCTATTATTCTTTTCCGTGGCCTGCGCGATCCCCAGATCTGACGCCTATGGATTTCTGGTTTTGGGGCTACCTCAAATCCAGAGTTTATCTGTGCAATCCTCAAACATTGTCGGACTTAAAGGATTCTATACGGCGTGAGATTGGAAACATCCCTCGTGCCATGTTGCGTGCAGCGACATTCTCCACCGTCTCCCGCATGCAATTCGTAATTGCCTGTGATGGCACTCATGTGGAAAATGTTTGAAATTAATAAAGATTTTTTTCTCTATGTGTTCTCATCATTGAGCAGTGTCTTGTCTCTGTCGTATGCATTATTCCTCCGTGCGCCTTGAAGAACTGTTTGTATGTGTATAACACGTCGGTTTTCGGACATATCGGTACCGTTTCAACGCTATTTAGGGTTTTCGTATGTGCTGAACATTTTGCGATGGTAAAAAGTAGGCGTTGCCATTCGAAAATTTCGAGTTTCTGTCACTATAACTGTAACCGCAAGGGCCACTGTGTTGCCATTCACAGAATCTCGAGCGCATATCTCAAAAGAACTATATTTGAAGTATCATCTTGGTCGGTTAAATAGAATGGACGCTAGAAGTGCAGATGTTGGCAAAGTTTTTTTTATAATCACCCTGTATATATATATATATATATATATATATATATATATATATATATATATATATATATGAGAGAGAGAGAGAGAGAGAGAGAGAGAGAGAGAGAGAGAATTCTCTACTTCCTCTCTAACACTGAATGGTAAAACTCTAAGATATTGGTGGTTATATTTTTATATTTGAAAAGGTGTTTTTGTCTTCTTAAATGAATGCATCATCAAATTTGTCAGTACGTTATCACTCGTAAATATATTTCATCCTGAGTGAAAACACTGACTCAAATTTACGATTTAATAACTTCATGATTAGAAAGTCTTCAAGCGTTATATGTTTCAATCACACTTAAAAATATGAAAAAAAACTTTATTTTTCTATATTTGAATTAGTTTTTTTTTCCTTTGTCGTATGCGTTTTCCAGTTTGCAAAACGTCGCCATTCGTAAGTACACTACATCACTTTAGAATTAAAGATTTAATAGCTTTTCAAGTAAAATTAGTTTTATATCACTATTTGCTTTCGATTTACATTGTGTTGTTGTGGTTTATCTCTCAAATGTCTGACGAAGTCAGAATGGTCCATCAGATTATTGACCCTGAGGAAAATGAGGACCAGAACGGGGATAAGTAAATGTCTCTTCTGCAGAGCCATTTACTCATCCCCGTTCTGGTCCTCATTTCCCTCAGGGTCAATAATCATTACACATCTTGGACTGTTTCATAGAAACAGTCCAAGAAACCTCAAAGATTATTTTACCTTTGAAATGTGAGAGATACCTTATGCAGCCGATCGCTAATCTGGAAATAACGGTCTAAGAGTCTGTCACAATGCGGGACATATAAAGACACGGGTTCTTTTCTCGAGTTCCAGTGATGGCAGGGAGGAATCTTTCACCTCTTCAGAATTTCAGAATTAACAATAAACTGATGTTTAAAAAAGGTAAGTGTTGAAGAGGAAAGATTATCCTGGCAACAACCCACCCTGGCAAATGGATCCGCTTGCTCATTGCCATATTGTCTACATGAGAAGGAATACATTGGAAATTGACGTCATGGAACTTCGAAATGAAATTAAGTTTTAGAAGGATAAATTGTTTGCTTTTACCACCTATTCCAATCCAATTGTGAAAGTGGTGAAGAGAGCTTTTACTGTCCGAAATGATTCTGAGGTCTAAAAAGTCAATTTCATTAAAAATAGCTACAAGATCTTGTTCAATAGCTATTAATTCACTTTCGAAGACCGATGATGAATCAGTTTGCGAAGCCTGATTGACAGTTCCCCGTGGTTTCTATACATAGATGCCACTACCACCGTGGTCATCCATTTTACTTCTGTCTGAATACATTTTAATGGCAATGTCGAGGATCTTTCTAATGATATCTAAGGCTAACTGTATGAGATGAGCAGGAATCAATTCTTTCTTAATGATCGGGGCAGTAAAACTGAAGTGGAAATGGACTCAGGGTAGTCCCTTTGAGAAATTCTGAAAAGACTTCAAAGAATGGGGCTCACAATTCGATTATTTACAGTGTTCCAGTGATGTTCCAGTTCTTTACTCAACTGAGAGATGAGACTGGAGGATGGAAAGCATTTTATGTTAGCGTCTTGTATACATTGGATCTTCGGTTCAGTCGGGATTCCAATTCACACCGTTCGAATAATGAGAAGGACACCCTTACCAGCCAGGTCACCACAGACTATGTCTAATTGCACTATTTCATAATTATCTGTTTAAATTGAAATTTCAGTCAAATGTGATGTATTTTATCTATCAGTCCAATGTTATTTTTTATTCAATTGGCTTGCCATGTACAAAAAATAACAAAAACATATTCGATTTCTCAGTTTTCATTGCAATAAAATTTTATTTGTTTTTACCCTTCCCTAAGGAATATTTCTGAAATCTATTTCCCCTGATAAAATGAAAACTAAGTAAGTATGTTACAAGTGTTAGAAACGCGCTAGTTGTCTTATAAGTTTTGGCTTTCGTTTCAGTGGATCGTAGGTTCAAATGTTATTTTAGTCACACTGATGTTTGTAGTGCATTAAAATCCACTTTAAACTATAGATCCGGTCTAACCATATAACTCATGTGCAAAACATAAACGTTGAGTGACAAAGATAAACAAAATTAATAAGCCTACTTAAATTAAATATTCCTTAAAACAATTGTAAGCAGCAGCAAACACTCTACTCCAGGCTCGAACATGCGCATCTTATACCCTCAGCACAATCGTGAAAAATGAATGTCGTCCTGAACAACTGTTTAAAATAATCTGTTTTTATTCTGAAATCGGTTGTTCAAGAAAATGATTTATACCAGGTTAAAAGATTCCTAGAAAGAGATTTTTAGGAAGCGCATACGAAGGAAAGCTGGAAATGCTTCTGGGCCTCCTCACCTGCATTTTGGGGAAAATCAAAGGAACCTTTGTGCTTTCTATGCTTGTGCATCAGAAAATAATAAATAATCTGTGTAAAGAAATATAAAAATATATGTTTGCTATTGCTTTTAAAATTTATTTTTAAAATTTGAAAAATGGCACGTGTAAAGTTTTTTGTGTATATGAAATGGGTAAATATATTTCAATTTAAATTACTTTGAGATATTTCAGGTTGCTTGTTTTAATTGACATTTTTTTGGGAAATAAAAATTGATAATTAAATAGCAATGTTAGAAGTCAAGCAAATGACGAATCAACATCCAAGCACATTTTTAGCCACCAATCGGATCATCATTGGATTCTATTGAAATTCGGTTGTTTCTCGTGCAGGTATTGAACTTGTGCGCTCTATTAAAGTGAGGACTTAGGCAAATGAGTAGTAACCTTCTCAGAGCTCCTTTGAGGAACTTTGAATTCTAAGGAATCTTGGATGAACTCAGTTCGATGTTCTTTAGTCGGCACATGAATCGATTAAGTAACCTAGAGGTATCAAGGGCAAGGATGTTTTAAACCAGATCACAATGATTCATGAACATAGAAAAGCTCCAAACATGTAAATGTGATATGAAATTTTTACTTTTGAAAATTTATAATATTACCATGTCTCTTATAAAATATTTTTACATTTTTAAGTAATACAAATTCCTTTTATTTATTTGTTCTCAACAATTGAATCGGGAATATGCAAGAATCCTTTCATCGGGAAAACTGTTTTCATTGTTAATCGCTTATTAGAAAGAAATATTTTAAAATTAAAGTGACTCGTATTGTAAAATTCTTTCTTTGACGTGCATACATGCATAGCGGTGCAGGAGAACCCAGGACTGTACCTTCATGTAAACAGGTTTGGAATACTGGCCCGTCTCTAAACGATTCGTCATTTTGACAAGGTCACCCAACGTTGGTTCGCCTGAGCTAGTACCTTCCTCATCCGCGCAAGAACAGCGGGAAGATTTTCCACGTCAGAAATGAACGTGGACACACCCCCAAACCACTGATCTCCAGCAATCCAGTGAGGGAGAATGTGGTCACCCTCCCAATCATTGCCATCTGCAATTGATGCCTCACTTGCTGATCTTTAATTAATTAAGGGAAGTGGTATGAAACTGCTGAACTACTGGAGCTCTGCTTACCTCTAATAGAGAAACTTTCTCTCCACCATCTTAGTAATTGGCTTCTTGTAGGGGACAAGATCAGCAACTCTATCCTGCTTAAATTAAAACTCATTTCACTTAATCATGATGTTCACTTGCAATGGATACCTTCACATGTGAATCTCCACGGGAATGAAATGGCCGATAATCTTGCTAAGGAGGGTTGCAGGATTTCAAATACTCCCTCTTCCACACTTACTTTTCTGGAGTTATACTCCCGGGAAAAATCAAAAATCTCGGAGGAGTGGAAAACACCCCCACCCATAATTGGTACAAGGGATCAAAACCGAGTTTGTCCCTTGACCTCCCGTGTGACAGACATACCCGGACTGTTCTCTCAAGACTTGCTAGCGGTCATATTAAGTGCCTCACTTTCAACGAGGGCAGGAAAACTTTCGTCACCTGCACTAAGTGCCAAAATCATCAGGCTTCTCCTGAGCATCTTTTGGATTGCATGGGTCTCTCTAGGGAGGATCTCTTTAGCAATCCTCTTTTAGTCTTCGACTTCCTTACAGTCAACGAACTCGTGGATCTAGTCTGACTCCGTCAGATATGGAGGATAAGCAACAACAACAACAGAGAAACTTTGTCGCATATATTCTAAAATATTTTATATAACCTTCTTTTAATATTATAAATTTTATTTAAATACTTTTACTCAGCGACTGAAAAATATATGTTTGAATTCTTTCATGGGAAAATATATTGTCATGAATAAATAAAGAAATAAAGGCTTCAAAACTAGGATGATTCTTACTGTAACAACATTTCTTTTTGAAAGACGTTATCGCATCTTTTAATAAGGCAGTTTTTATGTTTTGTTTGGTTAAAGCGCCATAGCTATATTTGATTGTTGTTTTCATTCGGAAGATCCCAGATTTTAAAATCCTAAATTCGAGTGACCTATAATCTCTTTTCTAAAGTATTTTCTAAGTTGTCACCACCAATTCATACTACGGAGTATTGCAGCACTTTACAGAACATTTCTCCAAATTACCAGTGGTGCACTGGTAATTACTTTATCGGGTAGGTGGAGCCTTTCCACAGCCACCTCCAATCAACAGCCTGAGAGATGGTCTTTTAACAAGCCATGTAAAGCATCTGGGAACACGTTTCCGCCATCATCTATGGCTTTAAACCATGTTTATTTATCCTATTAAAATCCATTTACCAGCAGCCATCTTAGCACAATGATTACAGCACGCAGGATGTGAAATCCGTTCTTGTCCTGCTGAGTTGATTGACCAATCAGCTGCAATGGGGGAGGGGGAGAACTGCCCCGGAATTTAATCCCTAACAATCATGAAATCGTGCTGCGTTTGGAGCATGCTTTATAATTGATATCGACTTCGCTAAGTGGACACGAAACTTCCCGTATTTGCATAATAGCGCGTGTGCCTTGTTTGGCGGTCAAATTGTCCGAGCGCCTCTACATAGCCGGCTCTCTAATTTGGCGAATGTGTTATACAAACTGGCAGGTCTTATCGAACACATTCCATGCACTCCAGCGAAGGGCACTGAAAGACAAATTACGCCTGGAATGGTCCCTCTGTCAGCCGATGCCTGCACATTTAGGCTCCAGGAAACGTTCTCCACTCGAACTGCTGAACTGAGCACATGCGCTCTGGGTGGAGATAAAACTGTTTCAATGAATCATTTGGTAGTTTTTTTTTTATTTTACCTTTACTGCAGTGAAGAAATAAGTCATTTTCAGTGAATGAATTAAATTAAAAGATTTTGCATAATGTTTTAATTACTTGTATTAAAACCATATTACCATAATTATTGTTGGATGTGAATTCAGTTTTACACTATTTAAGCAAGTGAATAGGTATTAATAATTTGTGTATCCCGTATCTCACTCACGCATCAATAATTTGTGAATATTATGATTTTCTGTATCTGTATCTATTTTCGTTTACAAAGTGTCGGCCTGCGGAGCAGGCCTTTACTTCTTCATCTGTGATAAGTCCTTGAAGGAAGACATTGCGGTTCTGACAGGGAACGCTAGTCTTGAAGCGTGAAGAACCGAGTCTTGGAGGTGAGAGCCAATCAGCAGAGAGTTGAGAGGCAGAGCAATGAGTTGAAAAATTTTTTTTTTTTAAATGAGTTGAAAATTTTTATTCTACTCGAAAATAGAAGAAATAATAAAGTTAAAATAAGATTGTTATATACAGTGAAAATAGAAAAAATAAGAAATAATCCTGAATAATGAAGAGTAATATGAAGTTAAGTAAGGCTATATACTCTATATAAAAAAAATTCTATTAAATATATTCATCTAAATAATGTCTGGCGATTGGCCTATATTTACAGTCTTCTATGAGATACTCATAGCGAAAAACTTGATTAAATGCACCATCTGTGCAGTTAATTCCTTTATCGTAGAATTTCTTATTTAGGTTAGCAATATGCTCTAGAATATCAATAATTTTCAGATCTTTTGAAATGTTTTTATTGCGAATATAGTAGGGTGCCTTCGTAATTTTTCTAAGTATTTTATGTTGATACACTCTAAGTTTGTGTTTGTCTCTTGGCGTAATAGAATTCCACACAGGTGAAGCATAGGTGATGATGGGTCTTAACATTGTAAGGTAGAGCAGTCTCTTGAGTTTTAGTGTTAAATTTGAGTTTTTTCCAATTAAGTTGAATAGGTATCCTTAAGATTGATTGGCTTTTTTAATAACGTTATTGATATGTGCAGTCCATGAAAGTTGAGTAGTAAATGTTAATCCAAGATATTTAATGGTTTTCACTTCCGGAATGATTTTATCGAATAGATAGAGTTTATTTATTATGATTTTAGAAGTAACTTCGGTTACCAATTCCATTTAATTGAAAAATAAAACTGGTGATGATAAGTATGAAAAGTGTATATTCTCTCCTTAAGTGAAATTTTAGAAAATTCATTATACTTAAGTACACTCAAACCGTTTTATGCTGTTTAAGAAGCCCCTTAAAAGAAAACCTATCAAAAATCGCACAAAACTTTACGAATGCAGGTGTAGAAATTGTGTTCGCAATATAATTAAGCACTTTCATATTATGGATAGAGGCAGCAAAAATATGTATAGGTAGAAAATAACTCAAAAACTTACGAAATAACTGAAAATAATTTTTTTAAACGTAATCGGGATACGACGCTGATCCATTCAGGGTAGCGATATTCCGGTAAGGCAAAGAAAAGCGAACTTAACTAAAGTTACGCAGGTATTTCAAAAGACAGATAAATAGTAATACGAAAACTTTAACTGACCTGTACAAAACTAGGCATATGCAAGCTCTCAACCTATCAATGTAGTTAGTACTAGAGTAACAATGCATATGTAAGGTAATTGGCTAATGCAAAAGTTCATGTAATTCGATAAAGTATGTGTGGAAAATTGAAAACATTAAATGGTAATTAAACCACTTCATTTTTATTGATGATTTTATCAAAAATGTTAAATCTTGATTGAAATTTTTACACACATCACAAAAAATTGTCCAAATAAAAAAGTGTAGAAAAACAAGTTAAAGTATGCTTGATATTTCAAATGTGAAATTTTGCAATCACTTTTTTAACGTTAGATTCAAATGGATTCTCCCTTGTTTGTCATCTAGCAGTTTTACCATTTTATAATATCTCTGAAGGAAAAAGGGTTAATCTATCATCCAGAAACTAGAAGTTTGATACCTGGCTTTACTTAAGGCCATTGTATTAAAAGTAGTTAAGTGTGATTGCCAAGTATTAGTTGATTGTTTGGGGAGGAAGATTTTAATCTCGTCGATTTGTTTGCCACTCAACAATTGCATTTGGAACACGAAGGTTAATCACTCCGGGCTTAAAGTGGATTCCGAACCACTAAAACACCCAGGTGTAAGGAAGGGATTTGATCCTGTGAGCCGCAGAGACCTACTGTTCCGCAGCCATCTATAAGCTCCATCTGGAGAAAAACCAATTATGAGAATATCTGTGCGCACTCAGAGTCAAAAGAATTAAGTAAATAACTTCAAAATAAAATACAATACAACAAAAATATAAAATTAAAATACAAGAAAGTTAATTCAATGTTTAGATATATTCGTAAATAGTCTTAAATGTTTATTAATAACCAAATCTTTTTTTCCAGGAATGAAACTCATATTCACTTGATGGAAAAATAAAATTATAAATAAAATGAAATGAAAAATTAAATGATTGAAACTTATCATGATCTCTTCATTTTTGATTTTTAATAGATGGTTACTAAGATTTCCTTTTTCAGAATTACAGAATTACTTTTTCTAATTTCAGAATAACTTAGAGTGTGACATCGCAGTGCGAGTACTATTGTGTCCCCAAAAGTAGGTGCATTTTTCCGTTAAAAAGAAAACACCCTTAGACAGGGCTTGCCTTTCTTAGAGGTATCACTTCACAAGGAAAACATTGCAACTATGATGTATTTTAGGTTCCCCAGCAGCCATGATTGAATAAGGAGGATATTCGGTTGGTACAAGATTCGAACTCATTAACTTCGGATTACGGGAAGGAAGCCCATACCAACCATTACGTCACTGCCTATTAAAAACATGAATGAGTAAAATTTGACCAGCGAATTTTCGTTGTTGAAATTTTTAAAGTCTATTATTTATTCGTGTCACTATTTATCCGTGAGTAGAATGCTTAGATTCATCCATACTTCACACAAGACAAGCGGCTATTCGCAGACAGCTTTACTTAAATTTTTGAACCCAGCTTAATGGACAAGTCGGACATTTGAGATAGGACATTCCTCTGAAAGCAATGGCACAAAAGTAGGGATACACATTGGGGTACATCAAATATTCAACATTCAAGCGTCCCCTCAACATCACGGTTTTTGTATGGATCAAGTATCGAGACGACTTCTTTCTTTCTTTTCTTTATTTGTTGTTCTTTTATCCCACTTGATCGACAGAGACATGGATCAAATCCTTGAACTCGTATGGGTTCTGATGAAAGGTCTGGAATTCAGGAGGTTTTAGACCAAATGGTACCAGAAGTTGAATTCTGACTTTTGCCTGCAGAGCATTCAGCATAGAGGAAGCAGTTACCAAGCAGAAGAGCACCAGATGTAGCTTCCAGGTACTTTGTCACTTGGAACGATCGCGAACTGTTATGTGCCCCATCCATCATGAGTGAACAAGACAAATATTCGGTGGAAATGGGATTCGAACCCACTACTTCCCGACAATGAGAGTGAAAGTCCAAACAGGTCAGCGCGGGAATTTTTTCTAATATTTTACAGCTGGAACTTGCTGTTTTTTATTAACTTTGAAAGAGTAACATGTTTTTATTTCTTTAAACTTTATGGCTTTCAAAGTGGCAGCGGAACGATTTGCGCTTCTATCTACGGTTCATTAGCTCGTAGGCTCAATTCTCTGCTCAGCCCTGTTCGGTATTTCTTTTGAATTGAATAGCCTTCTCGTGCAGAAAATGATCTTTGAGAAATAATAAGTAAATAAGCATTTAGAATGTTATTTTAATTTAATGAATGACTCCAAAATTTCCGGATTATTTTTAAAATAAATAAAAATTAACTGGTTATTAAATTAATAAATTTGTTTCAAAATTATGAACAATATTTTATACTTGTATTTCTCAGTACTTTTTGCCAGGTGGCATGTTTAACACTAAGGGAAAAAAAAAACTTTAATGAACAAGATATTTAGACCAATAATTGCTAAAAGTGTATATAAGTTGTAATATTCCACCTTTAATATTTGGTAGAATCAAAAAGATGCGAAAAAATCTTGATGTTCTAACTTTGAGACAGAGGTCGCCTGGCTGGAGAGAGTATCAGAAGGTCGTGAGTGCAAATCCCGGCCTAAATAAAAATCAGTCATGTTCACTGAAAGTGGTACCGTACGTTAGATTATTCATTGCTGCAATAATCCCCTAGTGAAATGCTACTTTTGCGGATGGCGTGTCACGTATTGGAAGCATTCGTGTCACGTATTGGTTTTTGGTTCTAAATGACGGAGATTGCCCCCTGGCTGAGTGCATCCAACAGGTAGAGCCCAAATCTGGTGATGTTTATTGCTTTGTCTTACCGGGGTATCATTTAACCTGGAAGTACCAGCCACATCTGTTTTGATTTGGTTTCGAAAATCAATTTTCAATTATTTCTTGGAGGTGAGAGTTTTTTGCTATCTTTATGCACCGCACACAAATATTTTTTAATTGTGTTGCGATGACTATTTTTCACAGCTGAATTTGGGAAGTGTGGTGCGGTTTTTTTAAAGTTCTCTTTTATGCCATTTCTTTTCATCGCACCAATACAAATTTGTGTATACTTTAAATTAAAAAATGCGACCCTTCAGATTTTGTGAATCAATACGTTCAGACAAATCTACAATCAAAAGGAAATCTCACTCTCACACCAAATAGATTTCTTACCATTTTAATTTCTCCTTCTTTATAATGAACAAAAATATATTCAATGACTTTCAGTTATTTTATAAAATGAAGATGACTGAAATTTTAAAGAATACGTGGACAAATATTTAGAAGTTCTGTATAAGAATACTTTTATCTCACACAATTATAAAAAATAATATAAGAATTTATCTTTTCTGAAGATTCTGCTGCTTTATATGAAATCGCTTTTAAGTATTAAAAATTTAGTTGCTTTACCAGCGTATTTTCTTGTCCCCAGCCCATGTATTGACTCCATCAGTTAGAGGGTAGCAGCGGAGGGGGACTTTGTTAACTGGAAGCGGAGCATTTTCAATACACTTGTGCTGCCCCAACTCCAGATGTATTAATTCATTTAGAGGACATTGTGATCATGACCAACTAAGCAAACCCACCCATTATTAGTGAACACGACAGATCTTTGGTTAAAGCGGGATTTGAGCTCACGACCATCCGACACTGAGAACGACGCTCTCACGATAAAGCAGCGTAGATCTCAATAGAGTATATCGGAAACAGTTTCATTAAAATATGCAATTTTCCTTCAACATTTAACTGTAGAGCCCAAGGAGCTGCTTTGAATAGGTTATCCATTCCCACTAAAATAAAGTATCGCGTACCCATTCTAGTCAAAAAGAATAACATTTTCGATGATTATGGTTGAATCACAGGAAATGAGTCATAGTCGCCATTCCTCCCACTGGAATAATTTCATCCAATTATTTTCCAATTTAATTGACACAGGTAGGTACACACACAGCTTCTTTTTAAAAATGAACACAAAGCGACTGGTCGGCCAGCAGCAATTACTCCGAATCTTCACAGCCCGCGGCCAATTCCCTATCTTTGTTCACAGGTTGGGGAAAGTCACAACAGCGGAGTGTGTAGAGGAAAAGTGTACCATCGCGAGAGTGGTGGACCACAGTGCAAACGAGTGCGATTCCAACCATACAGATATGAGTGGCTTGGAAACGCCACACTGTGACCACCCATCCAACCAAACTAAAGAGACGTGTCGAAGACTCGACTCGCTAGGTTTACTATGTAAAAAGAGGAATCGGCAACCACCAAGCTTAAAGACAATCGTCAAAAGGTGGACTGTGGCTCTCCCTGTAACAGCAGTAGAGTTGCTAGTCAGCTTGGGCTGCTAGAGGTTTTCTAGGTTTCCTTGTAGCAGTTCGTGAATAAGGCAAACTTTCAAAAAGTTCCCCCTTGAGGACATGTGACCGCAGCTCGCAAATGTAAAAGTGACTTTCCCTGCGGGGTCCTCACTTCACTTCCGGGTTTTGTCATGGGATTTCATTACGTTGAATAAACATAGGAAGTGATGCATACTCGTTGGGTTGGCGGAAATGTTCGTCTGGTTTGTTCCGGTGTCGAACCCATCGTCTTTTGGAGGACACGCCAGAACATCGGCCATGAAGAGCAATGACTCGTCTGGGAGCTGCCCGACGGGGGGTGAGGTGATTTCACTGAGCTGGTGAGTCATTTCAAGCAGAGGACGCTACACAGCCTTACGCCGCAGGTGAACAGCCTACTCGCGAGTAGGCTGTTCACCTGCGGCGTCGAAAAACATCTAAGCTATGCTTTAAATATCTAAGTTATTCGAGACACGTATCTTGTTCTATTCTAGTTCCATATTTTTTATATTACCTTTGTAAATAAATCAATCATTGTTAATTTGTCTACGGTTGTGAAATTGTCTAAAAAATAATCACATTTTTAAAATGTCAGATAATGATTTTATTTACTGACTGTGAGAAAGTAACAAAAAATCTTAAAACATTTTTTTTTTCATTTTATTTATGCATTATTTTAGAAAACAAGGATGTTGCCAACTTCCATTTTTTTTATCTCAGGATTTATTTCAGAAGCATCATTAAAATGATTCATGACACACCTTCTCTGACATCACGCTTTCCCTGGAGAAGATTAATAGAGGCGCCGGATGAAATTCGGTCCATTTCGAAGGCCGAGATTAGATATCGGATGACCAGGATTCCCCGACTTCCATACCGATTAATCCACAGCTTCATCAAGAAAGAGAACTGCGGCCAAGTTTATCACTCATAATGAGTCTTAAAAGCAATGAAATCCCGTCGGCATTCTGGTTGGCGACCCAATAAAAATAGGGTGGCGATATAATTCTTCATCAAAATGTATCGGTGATGTTCCGCCTTCCAGTGTTCGCTTGGTTCGCATTAAAAAAGACAGGCGACAAACTCAGTGGACTATAATTGATTCCCTTGGTGTTTAGATTGAATTCGTAAAAGAATAGTCATCACTTTCTTGACGGAAAATAATTGATAAAAATAATTAATATTTCCGATGGTTGCTCGTAATTATTTTCCAATTATAAAGTTAAAAATCATAATATTTGGAGTTTTGATAAAAGTTTAAAAGCGCTTTATCTATTTCATTGTATTTTCTTCTTAAGCATATTTAAGTTTAAATTACTATATCTCAAATCATATGCAGTTAAAAACTTTTAAATTAATAGAACATTTGCTATAATGGAAACATATGAGATAAACATTTCTTTTATGTGTGTTACAGTTAAAGCGTACACAATTCAGTTTTTCTCATTGATTAACTAGGTATTTTATGAAATAACTAGACAAGATTTTTATATAAATGAAGTCTATAATATATGTAAAGTTTAAAAAAAATATTTTCATCCATAATGGATGAAAATTTATATCTAGTTATTCTGAGAAAAAATATATGGTAGACCTTTAAAAGGAATGATTAACAATTTCAAATTTATTTTATAAATTTAATGGTAAAAAATTCTCAAATTCTGCAATACAATATTTTTCATCCCTTTTGTAAATGATAAATTGAAATAGAACATGGAATAGCAGATAATGGAATTTATTGGTGCTCCATTTTGCTGATATTAGCTACATAAATTCACAGTCTAAAATCAGTGGAATGTTGCGTACACACACGCCATTGCAAAGCAACTAGATTTGAGTGCAGTAACATCTGAACCATAGTCCGAGCATACTTTATAGATCAAGTAATCATTATTCTATAGAATACCTAGTTAAATCACCGAATTCAATTATTTTGTGTATTTTAATTGACTTGTCTAGTTATTTCATGAACTAACGGATTTTACACTTTAAAAGGTAGCTGTAGATGGTCTACTATTATTTATGTATATATATATATATATATGTATGTATCTATCTATCTACAGCTATATCTATCTATCTATCTATCTATCTATCTATCTATCTATCTATCTATCTATCTATCTATCTATCTATCTATCTATCTATCTATATATATATATATATATATATATATATATATATATATATATATATATATATATATATATATATATATATATATATATATTACACAATACATACAATAGTAGAGAGACCAGCTACAATATATTTCCCAAAGTTTATGTCTCATTGCTGAAAGTTGTTAGTTTCAGCAAATGTGCATGTTTGTGTGGTTACAAAAGAAGTGTTGCCATCAGTGGGAAAAATTTTATTGCTAATGATACAACAAGGATAAATGTTCATTTTTCATATTTATAGATAAGTTTCTTTTACACATACATAAAAATGTTAAAATATAAAACACCTCAATACCAAGAGATGGCGCTCGCGTATAATGCCTGCTTTCCTCACGTGATATGTACATTGAAAAGACGAATCTGCCACAAAAATACAATGAAACATACTTCTAGAATATCCTACACACAAAAGTTTGTGCATCAAAAGCTCAGAAGTTTATTTAAACAGTATGTTTTGATTTTCTCTTTGTAGCAAGTCCGCACTGCTGTCACAAGGAACAGATATAAGTGAATGCATAGCAAAAATGGATTTTCATTTATAATAAAGGCTTAGAATCTACATGAAGCAATATCAATAACAAATTTATTCTGCAAAAAATAATTTTATGAACTCATGACGACCAAGTCTGTACTGAAGATTCTTTAGTAAATATTAGTTAGGGTAGAAATCCATTATTTTTTAGTAGATTGCTGCAGCCATTGATATCTTATAGAATACTGATAAAGTAATTTCAGACTTTTGCCCGTTCATAAGGTGAAATTTTACACTAAGGTAATTCGATTGCTGTTTTTCGTTCGATTCATTTAGTTGTGACCTACACTGTGTTTGGAAGCCAACAAAAGGAAAATTTAGCACAGTTAACAATTTTTTTATAACATGCAAAAATGCAATGTAGATAGTTGAAATATGAAGATGTATACCGTTCAGATACTGTAACTAGAGAATAAGTACAATTTTGCTTTCGTCCATTCAGTTCAGATAGTTTTCTGTTAAAGCTCACACAATTGAATGCCTGTCATTGAAACTGTCGATAAAATTGCAGAAATGATTATATCTGACAGGTATGTCATCACCCTGGAACTGAAGATCTGTCATACAACAGTGTTGCACAGTCCAAAACATGTTCAATAAGATCTTACAGCTCACTATCCCCCGCCCGACACTGAAAAGAACTTGTGACAGCAGCATTGGAGAACAGTTCATAAAAATACTTACATTAATATATTGCTAAACATATTTATAATTTTTTAATTAATTTTTCAACAATTAATAATTTTTAATTTTATTATGATTTCTATTTCTTAAATATGAATTTTATTTGAAAAGCAACTGATAACAATAAATACTTTACTGAAATATGTAATTCTTAAATAAACATGTATCAGACACTCCACTGTATATACACGAAGAGACAGTTATGAAATTTCAGTACTTCTCCAAACGAGAAACATTTTATTACAATCCTAAATTTATAGTTTTTTTGTGGAATTGTACCAAACATCATACGAATCATTAAACTTGCAAACATACGATTTCAAAGCAATAATTCATTTTGAATTTATAAACATGCATAGTTAACTAAATAATACGCAGTCCTGCATGTTTAACATAGACTGCGAGATTAATCTGGTTCAAATTCTAAAACCTGCCACAAACTGTTTTTCATAGCGTACAAAATCAATTTTCTAGATGAAAATGCATAATTGCATGTAATATTCAGTAAAAACAGTCATAATTAAGCATCATTAATTAAATATAGAAATAAAGTTTCAAACTCTAAAATCGCGTGTCAAAAGTCATTCAGTAGAATCATTATACCAACAATATCATAAAATAGAAAGTTTTTATTTAATGTAGTTAATCGAATAAACAAATTACATTTATTAATTAAAAAATTCAATGTTAAGCTATAAAAATAACTCTGAATAATAAGAGTAAAATTGATATTTTGAATTATTTTAAATTCTTTTTCTTAAATAAGGTAAAATATATTACCATCAAAATTTCTATTTTTAAAAGTGTACAGCTTTTCTTATCTATATCGTTCAGACATAAATTTAAACCTCAAACTCAACTAAAAAATTCATTTATTTCAAAACAATTGTTCAAAATATTATTTACTCCAGAATAGAAATTATACATATATAATTTTATAGCATTGTAAAATTTTTCTTAACACTTTTTCTTTAATAACCTAAATTACTCATTAAGCAATAAATATCAATTTTCATAGTCAGAAATCCTCCTATGAACAAGAAATAACTCTGGGTTTTTTTGTTTCAAAAATTTGATTAAATTACACTGAATAAATATGTGTGTGTTTTTAATATCTGTAGCAGGTTAATTTCACAAATTAATTTTGCAAGAGTAATTTTTTTTGTTTGAATGAAATTTCTTTTTACAGTAATAATATGCAAATTATTTTTATGAAAAATATAACTTGTTAGTAACATTGTGATTAAATTTTACAAGTACTTCTGAATTTTAAAAATAATTTAATGCCGTAAAAAAATTTGCTTTTGCTAAATAATTTTTAGTCATTTATTTAATAACAGATTTAAATAAGTAGATGAGTTAAACTATTGCCTCATAAATTTATTACATGTAGAAATTAGTATGACAGAAGAGGGAATTGATATTATTTCTGCTCTTTAAATGTAGACTAATTATAATATATATATATATATATATATATATATATATATATATATGAGTGTGTGTGTATGTATGAATGTATGTATAAATGTGTGTGTGAGTTATTTTTAAAATATAAACATATTTAGAAATAATTAAGCTTGAAATCTTAAATCCAACAACATGGCTTACATTAAAACAAAAGAGAGTTATTAATAAATATTATGCGTATAAAAAATTTTAAAAATATCTTATTTAATAATTTTACAGCCAGAAAATGCTATCATTTATTGCAATTAAACATTCATCAAACTTTTCAAAAAAGTTTTAAATTGTACAAAGTCGTTTTGAAATGAAACACGAGTCAAAATTGAATAAGTCACCCGTGTATCTAACATTCGATGGAAGGGCCAAATTTCTGGAAACCTAATAACAAGATTACATTGCTGAATTTCGGATTCACATTCATGGGAAGGAAAAAAATATCATTGGTTTTGGTTTACAAAATGTCAGTGAATACACCTAAAACCTTGTGAACAACTATTATCTAAGAATACAAATTGTGAACATAAAAATGAGAAACAACTTCAAAATTTCTATAGAGTTGGTCATCGTGTTAGAGACACCGGAACAAACGAAGCTGTTGTTACTCAGCTTGACAATGGGCTTCTGCGCATGCTCCGTCGTGTTGCAACGAGTCTCTTTCGGAAGGTTGGCTACATTTTGACCTTTCGCGTGCAGCCAATCTCGAAACCACAGAATGTCGCAATCACAATGGTAAGGGTTGTCTGCAACGAAAAAATCAATCAATAATCAAATTAGATATAATCATAAAGGAATTTTAAACTTAGATAGTCTTAAAGGAATTAAAAAATAAATGCAGTTATAAATGAACTGTAAATTTAAGAACAGTCTTAAATGAACTGCAGAATTAGGTACAGTCGTAAATGATTTGAAAACAGTCAGTTCAGCAGTTTCTGAATTTAACTTCATCCTGAAGTTCAATTGAGATGGCAACTGAACTCCTCTCATAACAATCGAGCTGCGAATAAGCGAAACTATAAACCACGTATTTCAAAGCTACCATCATGAGAATTGAATGCAAATTCAGTCCGTCCCACACAATTGTCAACTCTGGTCTGACAAAAATGAAAACAACGCCCCTATCAACCTAGGCTATCTCTCTTTACTTTTGAACTGGAAATGGTGATTTTAATGTTTTTACAAGAGTAAAAAAATTAAAATTACCTTGATGAACATGTAAAAATTAATCTTGGTAAACAAATTTCTCGATCCCAATATATGAGCTTCTACATTGTTTGAACCTTGACTAAGAATAATGATTTGATTTACGAATTTGTAAATAATAAATCGGTATTTATTTAATCTAATTAATAAGCCATTATAACAAGTGTATAATCTTGTTTGGGTAGAAATAATAACAGAGTATTGAACTTTCTTGCAGTTTATTCAAATTTATTTCTAATTAATTAGAATAAATTGCTTATTAATTATTTCTAGTTAATTAGAATAAAATAATTTCTATGTAAAATGTTAATAGGAAATCAAATTAAAATACATTCATCTATTTGAGATTAAAATATTTTGAATTTCTCAGTAATGTTAAGACAATTCCATTTCACATAAACATATAGACTGACAAACTTTCTTTTAACAACCATTATCAGTGTCCTGCTTCAAGCATAAAATCGTTGCCAAATCTTTGAAAAATTTGGACTAAAATATTCAATCATTAAATGAAAAAAAAAAAAAATCGGGAATGGAGTATATTATAAATCTCGAAAGTGTTCTGGACATAAACAAAGACGGTCCATGCCTATCATGTTTATTTCCGTTCTTGGTCTTAATGGATGGCACACTGGCTTCTACGAGAAAATGAGACGTCAGGAGATCTTTTTATGATGATGACTTCGTCCCCAAGCACACAATGAACACTGGACTAGTCCCAAACGATGACAATCAGTTGGAATGGAAGACAACCATTCGTCTCGGGAGAAGATCACGTCCCCACGTTATTTCCGGAAATTGCAGAAAGTGGCCCAGTATTGACCCCAACGGGGCGTTCTGAAGGAGAAACAATTCTGTCAAGGCAATTACTCCATAACGAAACTAAAATCACGAGTATATTACCCGATTAGAGAGGGTCGACCGCGGACTTCACTACTTGCTACTCTCAGAAAGTTTTCTGCGATTAAACCATTGAAATGGAAGTTTATGGCAATTATGTAATTGACCATTATGAGCTACGAGAGCCCATCCTTTCGAAAGAAATAAGCGTTATGAGAATTGGTTCATTAAAAATTGATTTTTTCTTACCGTGGCTAATTTTAAACTTACATTAGGTATTCTAAGATTCAAAGAAAACCACTCCCATTAGAAATTCATTTCAAGCAAATAAAAATAAAAAGTAGCAACATTATTGTTACTTTTTAAAGATTCTTAAGCTCCTAAAAATGCTTAAAGGAATCTTTCCTCAATGAATTTTCGATCACGTTTACAATAATACCAAAATCTTTGAGATATAATTTGTTCATGATACTAAAAAGATGCAATTGCTGTGTTTTTGTAGTTTACACTGAAAAACTATTAAAGTGAATCTCTAAGCTGAAAGTTTAAAGACCAATTCTTAAAAGGAATTTTCGCTTAATATATTGGCAAAGCTGAAAATTTTACATAAGCAGTCTTTCTGAAATGTTGGTTCCAAGATTGCTAGTCTCAAAGAATTTTATGTATAAAAACATTGCTACGTTACCAATGTTGTAAAAATTTTCACCAAATGATGCATTTAAATTTTTGTATTTATGTATACTCTGGCACAAATAGTGTATTTCCAAATGGGAAATATAGTGCAGAATTGTTCAGCTTTATGTCACTAAAATGGAAGCTGAATCATTTTTCTAGTGACTGAAAACTAGAACTTTCTTTGGTTCCATCGGTATGGGTTCTTCACAGTTTTCAGGTTGCACCTTTAACAATGAGATTGAAATTGAACGTTTTTAATGGTAAACAAATGAAAACCTCTGAGCAAGTAGGACATTATGTGAAATTTGTTATGCTTGATACAACTTAGCGAATGGTCTGAAAGTTGGCTGATGCCATAGAATAATTGAATTTCTGCCACGTATTGTTTGTCCTTTAAAAGTTGTTCCCAGATAAAAAAAAAAAGAAAATTTAATTCTCAAGTGCTAGTCCCAATACACTCTTCTCTCGTTAGTCAAACAATGAATAGAGGATATTTTACTATGAAAAGTGCGTGCAGACGTTTCAAGTATATTAAAGCAACTTTTTTGTTGTTAGATTAAGTGTACATCCTGTAAAATTGAAAACACCGAATAAAACTAGTATAAATGTGCACTGTGTATCATAGTAAACTGCATATATTGATTTATAAAACAATTGTTTTCGAAACAGAAAATAAGAATAGTTAAAACTTTTCTACATTCATTAAATTTGTTAAAGGTTACACATAGACCAATATTATATTTCCTATAAATAATTTAATCAGTGAATGTAACCATAATGTGCTGTATAAAGAATGGTCCTCAAATGTTCAAATGGTGTATAATTTATGTGAAATTTAACAAACAGTTATGAATTGTATCTAAACAAGTAGTATATTTCATTAAGAACTTAGCAAAATCTGTTCAATTGTAAAGTGTCTAGTATGTTAAAAGTTAGAGTTATTAAAAGATATAATTTTATCTTTCAAAAGTATTTGAGAAATTTTCTTTTAAATATCACTAAAAATTAATCTCACTGTAAAAAACAATAAATCATTGAAGAAAAGAATAAAACAATTATTTATAATTTTCGAAACGCATTCATTTTTCGGATTTCATTTTATTAGATGACGGAAAATCAAAACGTAAAAAGAGGATATTTTAATTATATTTTATTTGACGCGTTGAATGAACAGTTTCAAGCTGCTACTTTAATATTGTAATGAATAGTTATTCAATTATAAACCAACTAGATATTGTATATTAATGACAATATTATATAGTAATAAAGAAATACTAAAACTTTATACCTTAAAAGTATTGTAATCCTAAAAATATTATTGGAGAAACAAATATCACTATTGAACAAAAGCATAAAAAGATTGTTTATAATTTATCATCTAAAATATCTATATTCAATTTACATTTATGTTTCTTTTATAAGATTAATCAATACTTTTATAAAATTAAATGCATTTAAGCTATCGTATTAGATTTTCAAATATTTAGCTGAATTGTTAAATATTAGAATGCTCATTATAAATTATTCGTTTAAAATATAAATTTTTCTACATAAGTAGATAAATTTTAATGCAATACATTAAATTTTCAATAATTGAATCTTAAGCATTAAACTAAATAGTCCATTTCAATATTCTTGTAAAAACTGTATGATTATTTTGACTTAACTTTTTGGTACAATGCTTATTATTAATACATGATTTTGCTGATGAAAATTCTTCAAAAATTAAAATTTGTTCTCACTTTAAGCATTTTACTTATAAAAGTAAAGTAAATACAGTTAAAATTAGTTTTAAATTCTATTAATATTTTAATTAAAATTAATTTTAAATTCTATTAAATTCTATAAAACAATTTTGTCATTCGTTTCGAAATATAATTTATCTTAATATCGTAAAAATATATCTTTTCCAACAAACTTTAATCAATATTATAAAATTGTCAACATTGTAATTGAAATCAGTATCCATTTCATTTTAAAATAAAACTCTGTGTGTAAGTTTTAAATCCCGAAAAATTTATATTCTATTTGAAAATAAATTCTATTACTTAAAAAATAAATTCTTATTATTATACACTTTAAAATACATTATAATCTTAAAACATAATTTTTTCTGGAAAAAAAAACATAAAAACCGTTTCTAAGCGAGGTTCGCGTAGCTTTGTGGATAAGAACGCGGACTACCACTGTTGAGGTGGGAGTTCTGTCCCCACGGCCGGCAAAGGTCACTTTTTAAAATAAAAATATACCGTTCAAAATTATTCCCATAGAGGACAGCATTAGTATCAAAGCTAAGATTTGAATGACCCTTTCTCCAATAGAGTATGGGGGGAGTGTGTCATCGTGGACCCCAAAAGTGGGCCAACTTGAACCCTGCAGAAGACAACTAAACTTGGCCTGCTACACCCATAGGTATAATTTTACACATGGTGGACGTTGCCATCACAACTTCCTTAGCATTCGCCAGTGGCTTCAACAAACACGGCGAATCTTCGATTGGGCCAGGATTCGAACGCACTATCTTCCAATAACGAGAAAGAACACCCTAATTAACCTGACCACCCTAGCCTAGCTTTAAGGAAGTTAGGTTAAAAATTGTGGGGAGCTTTCTGAGGAGTTTTGTTGAAATACCAGGCTTAAGATAATGGTAAAAGGCGCTAAAATCATTTTTAAAATATCTCTTAGTTTGTCTTCAAGACTCTTAATTTGTGAATGAGCATGAACCTTCTGACGGATCACACAAGTTGATATAACAAGAAAACTTTCTTTAACAATATGTGTTTCAACAGCAATAGTGTGAATGTCTCGAAATTCAAATTATTTATTTAAGAGCTCTTGTCAAAAGAGAATCAAATGTAAACGGTTCATTTTGTAAATAGAATATAGTGTAGCAACAGATATTCATTTTGATGAAACAATTTTAAAATCTTCGGAACACTTAAAATGAAAAAGTTATAAAATCACCTTATTCCACTAAATTAAATAATAAAATAATACACTGTTTAAAATAGAACCTGCGAAATATAACTAACAGTTAACTGAGTTCTTTTTTTAAATCTAATTTACACTATAATTGTTAAAACACTAATAGTAACTATTAATAGAAAATATAGAATGACATTTACATAGTACTTTATAATTAAGAAAAACAAATATATCTTATATTGTTATATTGTAAGATATTTTTTTATATTGTAATAATAAAACTTTGTTTCCCATGTACCAAATAATTATAAATATCAACGTATCTTTTGAAATATTTACTTCTTTAACATTTTCATGTCAAAAATTTGGGATTGAATTGCTTTAAAAAGTCCATTTTTTTTTTAATATTCGCAGCATTTCGCATGTTCACAGGAAACTAACTGTGAGAAATTGGCTGAGGAAAATCTTGGAGCTTTCTGTAATTCAAAAAAATATTTTTTAACAATATTAATTTGGGGAAAAAGAAATTCACTATGTCATAATTTATTTAACGTGTTCACAAATGGTTTCAAATTGTTTTACGGTCGCTGATTGAGGCTGTGGCGGATGACATGCCAGTTCTCGGATTTCATCAGCAGTGTTGGAGAATTAGTGAAAGGGGCATCTTCAACTCCAAGAATATTTTCATGCACGGGAATTCCAGCAACAGTATCGGAACACCACCCACAAATTCAGCCGCTTGACTTGCACTTTTTTCAAAGAATAATTGTACCCGCTTTTTATTCTTTGTTGAGTTGTCCCCATTTTTAACATCTTCTCACTCACATATAAATGGATCAAGCAACAGACAGCGAAAGAATATTTTTATTCGAAATGTCAACTTTCCAACGAGGATACATTTCAAATCGTTGAATAAATACTTTAAGAGATAACGATCACTGCAGCCATAAAAAAATTTATTCTCTTTTCACAAACTAATATTTTATGTTAATAAACATGGTTTCAACGCGGTTGAGCTCCACACAAGGTTCCAACAACCTGCACCAAGCCTTTAATTAACATTAAAGAAATTATTAAAAAATAATTAAAAATGTTGACATTATCTCAGAGGAAGAAAATAAAATTTAATATGTCGATCTCTATAACTGCAATGGAGAGGATTCAGTTGCTTTTTTTTACGCGAGTGGCAAAATGCAGACACAGCACTTTTCCTCTGATCAAGAGGGATAATATTGTTGTCTTTCTTCAATTTATCGCTGCTGTCTTTTGTTGTGAGCCATTTCTTCCCCATCATTAAATTCCCTCTGAGCAGGAGGGCCGCTCTCAGTCGGACATTAAGAATGCAGCGGTTGTAAATATTAGAAAAGTGGTGGAAACTGACCGCTTGTATCTGTGTTTGCAGCGGTTCCCAATGCCTCTGGGCACTTAACTCTTCCCCTAAATGAGTCATTACAAAATGAGAGAGCTATCCAAACGATTTATCTTCCTCTGAAATAAATCTGATAGTTATTTTATTCTGTTTCGTGGTCTCTGGATTGTTTTCTAGCGATCAAGGAGTGGGAGAAATATAAGAAACAGATTTATGCACAAATGCAAATAATAATATGTAAATAAATAAATTATATATATATATATATATATATATATATATATATATATATATATATATATATATATATATATATATATATATATATATATATATATATTACAAACTGTATATATAATTGCAGGTATATACTTGTATAATTTTATTTCCCTTTTCTAAATGTAAATTTCGTCTTTTCAACATGTTATTATTTCCAATCCAATTCAATGATTTTATTTTTGTAAACATATTTAATAAGGCAACAGTGTTAGACTGAATATGTTTCACTCAATCCGTCATTTCCTGAGTGTACTTAGACATAACTGAATCTTTTTGCAGCTTCAATGGAGATACTGAACGGAAACGATCATGGCTGGTTTCATGCAAGACACAGACTCTTCATACACATCAAACATGTAACAATGGCAGTGCTTTAGAAATTCCTTCATGATCGTTTCATTTCAATAGATTTTAGGCATCCACTTCCAGACCGTACACAATATTATTTTTTGTGGAATTCTCCCAAAAACAGTGTTTTCCACTGATTTTCTGCAAATATTGATGACATATCGTATTTAAATTAACTTCGGTTATAATGCTGACAATGTAGAGGAGTGTAAAGAAATCCTGCTTTCCCACGGCTCTACTTCCCTACTGGAGAAAGAGTGGTTTTGTCTTTTTGGCAGAGTTCCTGGGTCAGGGGCACCCACCACCAATTTAACTATTATAGTTTTATTTTGATTTTATTATGTTAATCATAACTTTTATATTTAGTTAATAAGGTATAATAAGTGAAAGGAGAAACAAACATGAATAAAATGTTTGGAGTTATAATAATTTTCAATATTTTTTTGCAGCAAGAAAGTTAAGTAATTAATTTATTAGAATTTTAAAGTTAAGGTTTTAGGTTTTATTTGCGGGGTTAGGGATAGGGCGAGTTGTGGTGCCTGGTTAATTGAGGCCTGGTCAAAGAAACCAGCCACAGCTGATGTTGTCATATATTCCAATGATTCAACAGAGACTGCTGCTGATGCATGGGCTGCTGATTGAACTCAGTTTTACAACCAAGCGAGAATGTCGTGAAACTGAATTGATAGAAGGGCAGTCGAGGGATGGACAAGCACTTTTTGTTCAGAGTGGATTTCAAGCTACGAAACCTGATGCCTTTGTATCTCAACCTTTTAGGAATTGATTACCCTCTCAAACAACAATGCCAACGCAAGTTGATGCACCAGAAACTGCTCTTGTTAGTGCATAAGTTATCTCTGAATCTACCAGTACCTGGGCAACAGCCAAAATCTTGCTCAAATACTTATGAATAACCTGCTCCGTATCCAGGATATAGTTATGCTGCTGTATGTGGTTTTCAATTGAAATTTCAAGCTATTGCACATCAATAGCTCTTAAAATATTGATATGTTTTTAAAGAATACTATTTTGTTAACTTCTGTTATGTTTTAGAGAAGTTAATTTGTCATGTGCACACATTTAAATTCCATTCCAATTAGATAGTTTTCTTAACTGTTAAATGTACAAGATTAAGGTGATCGTTTTTACCTTTAGCACATATTGCACATTTATTTTTCATATTTAATGTCATCTGTAATATATTTTTATGGTGTTTACTTTTTTTTTTTAAAAAAAATATTTAAAAAATTTCACATTCCTAATATAACTATGTGAAAAAAAATTCTGTAATCAAAATATATTCATTCATTATAAGTTATGGAAGGATTCTTATAGCCTGGGAGGCTAAATGCAAACTTAGATAGTTTAATTACAAATGCTGTGTAACTTAATTAAAATGTTATTGTAAAAAGTATTTTTGGTTTAACAATTTTATTATTTGAATTTATTGCAAAATTCCATAAATATAATACCTTGCCTAAATTTTGTTTGAAATGATATATGTTAGTTGTATGTTAGGTTGAATTTGTAGGTTTAAAACACAAGGTTGTAGAAATATAAACATTAGTTGAAATTTTATGTTGAATACTGAATGATGTATGAATTATATGTTAAGAAAATTCTAAATGATTGTAATTAATTTAGAAAATATTGTGTATTTAGAGAAACATTTTCTGTTTAGTTTTTGAATAAATAATTATATGCCTGTACTTAGGTTTTATATAAAGTTAATACTTGTGTTTGTACTATTCAAGTAATAGTTTTTATATCTTTTGTTAATTTTTAAAGCAATTAGATATGCAATTTTTTTCTCATTTTATTTTGCCTTCTCATAAAATTGTCAGGGTACTCATCATCTGAGTGCATTCTGATGCGTGAAAAAAGAAACTCACCAGAAGAAGAAAATGCTCTGTTTCTTTTCAGTATGATTTTTCCTTCTTCCATGTGGAAAAAGAAACATTAGAGGGAGCGGCTATTAAGACTGTAAAGAAACCCTGCTTCCCTTCTGGAAAAGGTGGAGGGGTTTTGCCTTTTCAGCTGAGTTCCTGCGCCAGGGCCGCGTACCTCTAATTTAATTATAATTATTTCCCTATCATTCATGTCAGACATAACTTTTATATTTACTTAATAAGGTATAATAAGATAATAAGTGAAAAGAAAAACAAACATGAATAAAAAGTTTGGAGTTAATAATTTTGAATAAATTTGTTTTTTTACATTAAAATTGTTAAGTAATTTATTAGAATTTTAGAGTTAAGGAGGGTTTAAGTTTCGTTTGGTGGGTTAGGTATCGGGAGAGTTATGGTGCTTTTTGAGGCAGTTGCTTTGCTTCACACTGTTAATTGTTCAAGATTTCCCTTGCTTGAGCACTTTGGTAAATGCAGGACTTGAACTCACTGCTCAAGTTGGGAGCAAAACTCACAAAAATTGATAAGCACGATACAAATATTTGCACATTACTGTTGAAATACTGATACTTGTTAATTTTCAGTGATACATGGGGTGAAAGGTTCTATTTTTCAAAAAGACATTAAAAAAGAAAATGAAAAATTAAAATTACTAAGAAAATAGTATTTACATGAATCATATCATGTGACTATATAATTTTTTGGGTAAATTCTAATTTTTCAGTGCCAACAAAAGTTTAAATCGTATGATTTTAGATTCACGGTTAATATTTTAATTCAATATCTAATTCATGATTGGAAAATTATAAATACGCAAATTGGAGTACATGAATTTTGTTTACTTCAATATAGAGACTTAATTTTTTGATGCCAATATGAAACTACTTTTCACAATATTTTGTTTTCGGTGAATTTGTTTGGCGACAAGAAAAAAATCCCCAAATTTTATCACATTTGGCGATTTTTTGTGCTTGGAAAGCTGTGACCGTAATGCTCACTTTAGTTGTTGTTTTTGTCGTGTGTCAGCCAGGCTAGCAATATGGGGTGCGCTGCTCCACTTTTCCAACTGAATCGTAATTTGGTGTGGAGACCGACTTCCTCAGTACACACATGCCATAGGAACCCGTTTATAGGTTAGGCAACCATTCACTCCATATTCATACAAGGAAAGAACAAAGACAGGATAGATAGAGAGAGAAAGTACATCCATGCTCGAATCGGGATTTGAACCCAGGACCTCCCTATTCGCAGTCAGACAAGCTGACCACTAAACAAGTTGGGCGGTGCTCACTTTAGTATAAGCAATTGCTCATAAATAATTAGCAATTGGTCATATACAAAATATAAGATTTAATCTGCAAAGAAGAAGCTTTATAGAAAATGTATCTTAATGCGTCTAATTCAGCTGTCGATTTATTCGATCCAAACTAATTACTTTTAGCATTAAATTAAGTATTTTTCTGGAGTTTTATTGAAACTGATTACAAAAAAAAGTTTAAATCAAAATGCTGGTTTCTGACTAATCTAAAACATAAACTCAACAAACATAAATATTTATTTCACTCTGTCAGTTACAGAGTTCTTAATACATTTCAAACTCTGAATGGGGAACTCATTGTAGAAACACTATTGTACCGCAGTGCACAGCAATCCAGCACTTGGGCGTGGTCAGGAGCCTGCGGTCCTTTCAAATTGGCCAACTGTATGTAAAAGCTCGTGCTCAGAGTAATATGTCAGCCTCAAATTGTGTCTTTTTCTAAATTCCCATAGTGAGATATTTAAAAAAAAGTAGTTCTTACAGTTTTTTCAAGTATTGCTTCTGTTTACTGAATCAAATGTGTTTTCGTTTTCCACTCTATGCCACTGAATACGCATTCATTGATGGATAAAATGAGTTCCGAAATCAGGGTTTGATACACACATCGTGGGAACCTATGACTCTCTTCTCCCTTTTAAAATGGTCAGCTGTACATAACAGCTCGGAATTAGAGTAGTATGCTAAATTAGATTGAAGCTTATTTCTAGATCATCATTGTGAGATATTTAAAAAAATAATTTTTTCTAATTTTACTTTTAATTACTTTTGCTTACTTTAGTTACTTTTGTTTAAAAATTACTTTTGTTTACTGCAATAAACGAGTCTCCATTTCTCTCAAAACGCCGCCAAATAGACAGAATTAAATACGGACATACGGATTTTTGAAAATTCCTTGTTTAATAATATTGTAGCTAAAGGAGATTTTGCAGTTTTCTGCATTTTATTCAATTTATTTTTAAGTGATCTACATGTGAGATCATTTAGTGTCGTATTATAAGTATTGTGCAGAATAAGTATGCTTTCAAGCAAATAACCCTATTTTTCGAAATTTCAATTTTTAGGATAATTCTTAAGGGAGACAAATCTAGAAATGTATATGTCCTCAAAGTTTGGTAAGCTGCCGCCAAAGTTTAATACAACTCACCCGAAAGAGGCTGCAATACGTTTTTAGACATCTACAATTCATTTTATAAATAGCTTAAAATCTTGTGCAGAATAAACTTGTTGGTGTTAATTTGAGCATGTTGTTATAGTTTGATGGTCAACGGCCAATTTTGGAGCAAGAGGGACGATTAGATCGGGATCTTTAATTTGATATGGATTCCAAACCACAACAACCATTCAAGCCCAAGAAGAAATTCGAATCTTGTTGAATCAGAAGCAAGAGCGCTAACCTTTCAGCTGCTCACTCTTCAGTATTAATTTGGTACACAAAACTTCCTTTGTAACAGCTAAAAACCAATTGAATAAAGTACATATATATATATAGATATATATGTATATATATATATACATATATGATCTTATTCTTTACAACACTGAATTCGGAGCACCTTTTGGCGATGCTTCCGAGCATTCAAAGGCGTCTCAGGGAAAACAAAAACACGCTTATATTGTGAAGTGAATAAAAACAATATTTTTCAAAAATCATCAAAAATGTATTTTGCGGTTCAAGTGTTCTCAGAAGTCAATAATTTAGGAGATTCTTCCACTCTCCATTTGAGAACAACTGCATTTCTCAAAACTTTGATCCATGCGCAGCGTGAAAAGATGGATTCTTCCTTTTAATTTGACCAATTTGAAGGTATTATTTTTGAAGTAGAATTCACAAATATATTTCTGGTTTGGTTTGGTTTGTTTGTCGCTCAACGGTCATTTTTTCTCACGAGGACTAATTAGACCGGGACTTACGGTTTAAAGTGGATTCCGAACCACTACAAACATCCATACCCAAGGTGGGATTCGAACCCACGAACTGTTGAACCGAAGGCAAGAGCGCTAACCATTCGGCTGCCAGCTCGGCGATATATTTCTGGAGTGATACAAAATTTAAAAAAAAAATCTGTATGTTTGAAACATCAGCTAATCATCTGAAATTTTATCCAACACAATATACTTTCGAATCATTATTTTCATTTGTGCTGAAAATTAATCCTTCACTCTATTTAGTTTTTTTTCTTCAGTTTTTAAAAACTCATTTAACAATACATAAATAAAAAGCGAAATGCCTTATATTTTTTAAGAAAGTGCTTCAACAAAACTCTTTAGAAGAAGAAATTTTATTTTTATTCAAAACAAAGTATGTTAAAGCATGTGCTTCCATTAAGAAAAGACATTATATAAAAAATATCTAGAATCCCTTCTTCAATGTTTTGTAAATTTAATAAATGGGGCTTTTTTTATTTCCCATACAAATTATATTTATGTAACGTTGGGCTATAAGGATTTTCAGCAATACAAGGAGTGGGAGGACGCGAGTGTGCACCCTTCAGAGAAAATTTTCGCAACTCTGAAGCAATCACCCTGCAGCCATAGCGACGGATGCTCGATCGGACAAAGATTCAAATCCACCCGAACACCGGGCTTGTCTAGACAAAACGCATTCAAGTACACACAACTAAATAATTTCCTTTTTTTTATGTACTTTTGTATGTGTGATTTGCATTTTTCTGGTATCTACAACTTTAATGTAGTATACATATTTTCCCATAAGTATTTGTATACTGATTTCATTATATAATTGTAAAATATAACTCCGTAGAATTTCATTTATAAAATTAAACGATAAAACGTAAAATTTCCTTTTTGTTTTTAAAAACTTCTAACTCTAGATCAGAAGTAAGTTTTTCTCCATTTAATTTTTTTTCTTTCATATATAAAAGAGTATGAAAAAGTGGAGCAGCACCAAATTATTGCTCCGCTATCGGATAGCATCCGAGGCAATGAAATATGTGTAATCCCCTTTCACGCACAAACTTTCCCCCAGTTGTATTTCATTGGAATTTTCTCTCCTTTCAGATTAAAAGAAAAATATGACCTCCGCCGAAAAACAAGATATGGTGAAAAGTTGGAAAGCAAACATGACGATGATATTGAATACAAGTCATGGCTCCAATATCAGAAATGCAATTCGCGCACACTTACGATACAAATTTTAATAAAACAAGATTCCACGACAGGCGGCCATGAGGTTGCAAAAGTAAAAGAAAACCTCATCTTGATTATGTTTTTGAGTTTGGCAACAAAAAGAGCCAAGATTCTTTCTTGCTAATTAACCGAAGTGAGTCAGAACTGTCCTCAGCGCACAAAGAGAACGAATATTTGAGATTTCTTCCAACATATCGATTTCCACTAATGTCAGGAAAACTTGAAGCTCGTGTTTTTCACTCTCTGCGTTTTTGTTTTTTTTTTCGTTTTTGCTTAGCAGCTCTTATCACTCGGAAGATGGGATGTAAAAATCCCCTTTAACGAAATTTGCACTCGAAATGTATGCTGTCTATACTCCGAGGTGAAGAAGATATTAAATATCGGTAAAATGGATTTCCGGGATAAAACAGTCGTGTCATCTGTTTAAATACATAATCTTTGTTATTTTAAATATTCTTGAAGAACGTTTCTTAAGTAATGGTGAAAATAATCCAAAATACACTTTAGTATAGATCTTTCAGAATTTGAAACTACTTAATTTGTATATATATGGAATTATATACTTCATTGAATGTTTATATTCTCGAGTAAATATAGTAAAAATTTATATTTGATAAAATACATCATTTTTTATTTTCATTGTCATCAAACTAGCATAAAATACATAATATGCTTCCTTAAACATTTTTTACAGCGCTTTTGAAATAATATTCAATCTAACCCGATATACATTTTAAAGCAAATTCAGAAACTAATGTATAATGAATTTATATGTGTGATTTATGTGTACACTTATGTCCATAAATAATGGATAATTCAGAATCACACAGAAATTGAACTCTAAAATAAAAATTTCACATATAAAATTTTCACACACATATTGAAGAATAATATGCAAATTATCAGAAATCACCAGATGGCGCCGATAGTACGTCACAATGACGAGAGTGTAAGAGAATGGTTGCAAATAGTATTTAAGAAATGGTTGCAAAGAAGTAAAATTGTCAAAGCGCTTTAAAAGCCTTCCAGCGCAATAACCGCATAGTTATGGCACAAAGGAAGCATTTGGATGATGCTTTACATGGTAGAATTATCAGCTGCCTGAAACGTGGACGTACCCAGCTGGAAGAATCCAGGGAACTTGCAATCACCCAGAGTATCATCTCCAGGCCTTGGACACGGTTCCAACATAATGATAATGTGAGTAGACGTTACAGCACAGGTCGTCCCCGAGTTACAACGCTGAATGAGGACTGGTTTTTGGCAGTTACTGCCAAAAGACACAGACAGAGCACAGCATCAGACCTGTCTCGTCCGCTCTCTTCAGCTACTGGTACGACAATTTCAAGGCAGACCATGTAAAGACGCTTAGGGGACATTGGTCTATATGCTCTTAGGCCTGTCAGATGTGTTCCACTTACCGCAAATCTCTGTCGCATGCGGTAAGCCTGGAGTAGAAAGCATGCATTGTGGACACCGCAACAGTAGTATGGTGTAATGTTTTCCGACCAGTCCAGGCTTAGCTTTCAGTCTGATTCTTGGCGAACTTTCATATGAAGAGGGCCAGGTACCCGTTACCACCAAGAGAACACCATTGAACGACACCGTTACGGTGGGGCAGGATTGTTCGTTTGGGGAGGAATTATTTTGGGTTCCCCAGAATAAACCAGCATGTTCGGAATGAGACCATGACAGATCACATGTATTGGGAGATCATTCTGGAACAACATGTACGTTTGTTTCGGGTTGCGATGGGTGCGGAATATCTGTTTATGGATGGCAATGCCCGTCCTTACCATGCAAACATTGTAGACGAATGCATTCAATCGAAGGATATTACCCGTATGGACTGGCCATCATATTCACCGGACATGAATCCAATAGAGCATGTGTGGGACATGCTTGGTCGACGAATTGCTGCCTGTCAATCCCCTCCCACATGTCTACCGGAACTTCGGAAGGCATTGCTTGATGTGTGAGTGTAATATTCCCCAAGATAAGATCGATAATTTGATACTCAGCCTGTCTAGGCGTTGTACGGCCTGTATTGCATCATGGGGGCATACTATGTATTAACCATCATACCAACCATGTTATATTGGTTTTTGTAAATAGGTTCCTTTTTTAAATTTGCTCCAAAAAGTTAAAATCACAATTTTTATTGATATATATTACATACATTACAAATATATAAGTATTACAAAGAAGTCACATTATTATTATTATTTTGCTTCCGTCTCTTTCTTTGCCTGGACTGGCATTATCTTTAGTTTATGGGCACGAGTGTATTTAATATTTATTTTTTTAGAGAAATAATCAGTTTAATGTGTGTGAAATATATTGGGTTCCAGACGTATTATTAAAATCAGAGTACTCAATGACTTTATTTTTTTTTATCAATTTCCTTTATTCATTATATTTCCATCTTTAAAGCTGTATTTTAATTGATAGAAATATCAAAGTAATTGCTTTCAGTCTATATACTTTCATTTTTTTGTCATTTTCTTTATGTATGTTATTATTCTTCAAAATTTAAATTTATTCTATTCACCAAATTTTGATTTTAAAGTTTAATCGTTAATTCAAAATTTGGTGAACAGAATAAATTAAAATCTTTAATCCAGGCTGGACGTTTCTATTTCTTCCGATGAAATTTTATACTGTTTCCCCCCCCCAAATATCCCCGAGATGGCAGTCCACCAGCTGCCTTCTCCATGATTCAGATCTGCCTAGCTTGGCTCATGAATTCAAATCCCACAAAGGAAATGGATGCTTGTGGTGGTTCGGAATTCAATTTAAACTGCAAGCTACCCAGTCTAATGATCCCTTCTGTACTCGAAATGACCACTGACTGACAAACGAACCAAATCAATTCGCCCAGCTGTCATGCATTTTATGTTTATGTCATTTATAGTTATGAATGACTTGAATATTTTATGATCAAAATGGATCCACATACTTGCGTGGGCGTCCACTCTTACCATAAGGGGAAAGAGTTACATCATCTGTGGAAGTTATAACATTGTCAACTTTCAAAGTAAATGAGTGAAAAATTCTTGTTTTGTGAAATAATATTTACAGGTATTGAAAATTTTGAATTTTTGTCGAATTGTTCATTGAAAACTATTATGTACACAGTACAGTACTCTGCGGTTGCAGAATACTACAAAACGTATTTGTATAGAATACAAGGGGGGGTGTCAACTTTTACCACTTATGAATAAATAAATTTGATTCTATTCGGTATAAGTTGATTTTGGTCTTTCACATCGGAAACAAAGTCGGTTGTCTTGTCTTTCAATGGTTATTTCTTTGCATAAGAGTGCTAATTAGGCCAGGAGCTACCGCTTAAATGTGACTTCGAACCTCTACAAACATCGAAGGATAAGGTGAGATTTGAACTCACGAACTATTGAAACGAAGACAAAAGCGCTTATGGTTCGGCTACCAGTTCGGCATTGGAAACAAACCTAGAACCACGATGTGCTGACCACAAAATGAATATAATTTAATTTTTCTGTGAGTGGCCAAGAGACTTGTTTGTGAGGGGGTGCAGGCGAAGTGAAGTGAGGAGATGGCCAGGAACCGGTTTTGGCTGCAGCAAGTCAAGAAGAAAGGTCGAGTTTTTTAAAGAGACAGACCGGAGCCGAGCGCAATGAGTTTCCAGGGAGAAGACCCGAGACTGGAACGGAGGCAAGTGTCGGTCACGTGGAGCTGCCGGGGAGAAAAGCCGGGACTGGAGCAGTGCGAACGGAGTTCCTCGAAAAATACGGGAGATTTGCTTCACGGGTGAACTATATGATACTTCTATGGCTGCTGTGAGACTTCTGAAAAATCCCTAGAGAGTGAAAGGAAGGCCTTTCATTCTCTAGGGATTCTCAGCAGAGTAAACCCGATCAGCATGATAAGAAGGTTTCCTGGTTATCCGGTGCGACATTAAGCCTTGCCCACGTGGGCTATCCCGGCCTACTCAGACTACTTCGTAAGTTTCATTTGTGTAAGTTATTATTTATATTATCCCAAATTACTCTGTAAATTAGTATTTGTTAGTCCAAGTTAATCTGTATTTATCACACAAATAATTATTTGTGTTGTTCTAAATCTAATAATTTAGAATAACACATATTGTTATTTGTGTCATTCTAAATTAATTTGTAAGTTATTATAATTGTGTTATTCCAAATTAAAATGTAATAAACTTAATTAACTGGAATCTTATTAAGTGTCTGTTAATAATATTATTTAACAAATAAATCTCAGTATAAAAAAAAACTATCACTTAGTACAACGATCATTCAATAGAACACAAGCTATTATATCTAATTTTAATAATTACAACAGTGAATTGTAAATTATTAAATAATTATTGTAATTAAAATATAATAAAAAAAGATAAATTTGAATCAAAATTGTGTAAAAAAAATTTAAATGGTAACAAATACCATTTAATACAACAAAATCTATTTTATACATTACAATTAAATAAAATATTTTCTCAGATTTAGTAATTTAAGATTTACTTAAAATTTTGGACACAGCGTTGAGAAATGTTTATCTTCCAAATGTCGTTCTAGGACATTCTCTGCAGGTATTTTCACTGGTATTAAGGCTTCTTGATAGGGAGAAAACCCCGAAAAATGAAGAACACCCTAAATTGCAATATCTATCTGCCGTTTCGATCAACCCCTCGCTGGTAATGAACCCGGGGCATCGAGTGTGCAGTGAGCTCAATTATAATTCCAAATGTAGTTATCCTCGGTGTCTTGACTGCACTAGTAAGTCCCACAGACTCAGTATAGTTCTTTGCCGTTTCTCGTTGAGATCAGCAAAGTTAGCAGTGATGAGCTCCAAGGGTTGAGGACGTGTCCTAGTTAATCTGTGATCTCCACAGTAGCACTGAAGGGGAGAGAGCTGTGTGACAGCTCACAGTGTGACCTCGTCACCTGACCCTGTTTCAAAACGATGAGGCGTTTGGTAACAGACAGGTATTCCCCTCCCGTTTACCTGACGATACTGTCCAAAGCTCACCTGTAACAGCAATTTACATATTTTTCTACACTACGTACTGCTTTTCATCTGCACTGTGAGAAAGCGAATGGCCAGCAATCCGTCCCTTTACTGAATACTTAGCTTGAACATGGATGCTATGATGTAAAATTGGCATTCGTCTGCGACCAGACTGTAGAGTGTCAGAAAACATAGCAATATGAAAAGCGCTAGTTCTAAAAACTAAACTTGAACCTCAGATTAAAATCTCCATAGATAGGGTAAATTGTCAGCAAAATCGGTTACTGGAGAAATCGAAGGAACACGTTAGCAGAAAGGCTGTCGGTGGACCACTTACCGTGCAGGTCGAGGACCTGGAGGTCGTCGATGATCGCTCTGAAGGTGTCGAAGCGCAGTTCAGTCAGCTCATTGGAGTGCAGGTAGAGCCATTCCACAGACTCCAGGACGTCCAGAGCGCCCTCTGCTATCGTCTGGATACTGAAACAAGAAATCAGCAGAATTTCATAACTGCCTTATTGATAAACATTCTTCCATATTGTTAGACACTTTAATTGATTTGAAAATGAAAGTCTTTGTTCTCTGTATGTATTCACTTTTTCCTTATGATTAACCCCTACGTATAAATTTCAAGGAAATGCTCATAAATGTGATTATTTTTTATTCAAGAATATTTGAATAATGCTGACATCTATTATAAAAATATAATCCAGTCATCTCCAATTACATTAAAAATTGTGTAATATTGCCACCTGGAGAGTAAAAGGAGAATAAACTCACTTTCCGCGCATAGAAGTAGAGTGTTTTAATTTTTTTGTGTGCATTACTTTCGACCATTCTATCCCAGTAAAATAAAGGGCTCGATAATTAGCGGCCCTGACGGAAAGGAGAAAAAAGATACTTTAGGACGTTAAAAGTTAAAAAAAAGTTGTTGTAAAAGGCATAATTTTTTTTAATAAAGAAATTGTATTTTTTGCTAAATAAAATTTGTAATTCTTTCTGTGAAATATTTCTTACAAATATTTATATTTTTACTTTTTATTCAATTTACAGTAAAACCGTTCCTGGAACCTAAAATTTTAGTAAAATTTGTAAAGAAAATTTCCTTTTCCGCATTAAACTTAATTTGGCTCTTAAGATAGAATACTAAAATTTCTCTATATTTATCCCCAGTGATTCTTCCTTCCAGGACTCAAATTGGACTCAATTGGAGCAGAATATCTCGATACGGCTAATAATGTCTGATCTATATCTTCCAGAATCCATATCCAACCAGATCCGTATCTCCCAGAATCTATGTCAATCCAGATCCATTTCTCTCACAATCAATGTCTAACTAACTTCATATCTCCTAAAATTCATATCCCTTCAGACGCATCTCGCACTCTCACCATAATCATACACCTAAATGCTTGAAATTTGGAAGGAGACGTGAGAAATCATGCAATTGTGCAGGAGTTCTGCAAATAAATCTTCTTGCTGTAGAGAAAAGTGTTCGTCCAACCATATTCATTTCTTCCACTTTGTGACCACTGCAAACCATCTTTGGGGTCTATGCAAAATGGCTTGGGGATTTCTGTTTGCAGTAAATCTTCTAACTGCACAGGAGAATTTCAATTCTGCGGTCATTTCAGCTACAGTTGCTCGCTTCTTATGCATTACAATCCACTTCAATTATCTTTAGTTTCTTTTATTGAGCTTTTTCATATTTTCCTTTGACGTCTTATAACGCTTTTCTTACAGCGTTAGACACCATTCTCTAAAAAACTCCCGAAAGTTTTGGTGTTTTGATCTCTGCTAGATTTAATGCTGTCGTTTGACGTCTATTAAAATCTGAAATACTCAACATTATAGGTTTATAAAAAAATCTAACACTTTAAAGACTTTAATAAGAGCCTGTACTACTAAAAGACATAAATTTAATTTCATAAAAAGACAGGTAGCAATTATAAATTATATATTACTTCCTGCGAAGCGCACTTAGAAATGTCACTTTTATTCCCATTACGTGGAGTGTGACGTTGACAAAAAATTTTAAGTGAACTAATGAGAAGTGCTCAAGCATTATTAAATAAAATAAAAGAGCTTAGTAAAATATAATACCAGTGTGGATATTTTCGAATATCCATATCATAACTCAAGTTACCAAATGTACCTCAAAGCAATTGGATCACAACAGATTAAAAATGCGATCTTGCCTTTGAAAATGGTTACAATTCTCAATCAAGCTTTCATCCTGCAATTACTGATTTTATGTGTCTGAAATTAGTAACTTCTTCCATCACAAGCATGCTGTACAAGGAACTCAAAACTGCTTTTGTGCGAAATATCTTATGCGGTGTATAAGAATTTCAACCGAATTGGAGAATTTTGGATGAATTTATAAATGAGAAATGAAATATCGTGATCAGACATTTAATTATTTCGATTTTACATATGAATTTTATTACATTACATAAGTATTGTGTCAGCTAACCACGTTACATATATATTGTTATAATATAAGATTTGTATAAATAGTGTTTTCATGTTCCGAATATTAGTACAGGGGTATGTAAATTTTCTTACCACTACATTTATTTATCTTTTATTCAAAATACAAGTTCATTATTTTCCATAAATTCATTTTTCATCATTGTCTTACCGGGATATCGAAATCCTGAATCTCCTAGCTTCACGTCTTTAGTTCATTTAAAAAGCAATTCCTAATTATTTTGCAAGGTTTCAAAGCATTTTCTATTGAGATTTTTTAGTGAGGTTTGTATTCACACCTCAAAGAAATAATATATTTCTCAGTAGTGTTGCGAAAGTCATTTCTTATAACTGTAGTGAAGTTTTGTGCGAGATTTGTATGTGTTTTCATTTGTAGAGTCCCTATCCATCGCACAAACATGGATTAGGGTGCATATGCTTCATGGCTTTGATAAATTTTACAATCAGCGTCATGTCTTAATCCAGTTACCATGGAAATTTTACTTTTTAATGAAACAGAACAATTGTCTTAAAATTTCTAATGTTCTCTGCATTACAATTTAGTTATAGGAAATTATATGCCACGTTATTTGACATTCCGCAAACAGTATATGCATTTTCTTCAATATGAAATAATATTGTTTTATTTGAACTAACGTAACAATTCTCACAAAAATTAAAATCACGACATTCAATTAAATACTTCTTTCAACTTTTTATAATAGAAACATAATATCTTACTACGAAATCTTAGTTCCATTCGTAACATAATATAGTATTATCATTCTAAGAGTCCGTACCATGCGAGGATGAAAACATCAAATTGTGTAATATTAAACTAATTTTGTGATTTTCCCACGATGTATTCTAAATTTTGCTAATACTTTTCAAATGTATTATATTGAATTACTTAAATATTGCATCATCCAATTGCGCTAACAATACATTTCATTAAAAATGAATTCCTAACGCAAGATTTACTTATCCCTTGTTTTAAAGAGTTCCTAGTTCAGTACTGGTCTACATAATTTTTCTTATCACTGCATTTATTTTCCATTCAAAGCACTTTCGTCGTATTTCATTGAGTTCGATTTTCCGCTTCTCCGATTGCCAGGGTATCCAGGATGGACTAACTTTCGTCTCTATTTCATTTCAAAAAACATTTCTTAAGAAAGGATTCAGAGTTATTTTTAACGTAAGATTCATGGGGTCCCTGTTCACCACATAAGCAATATTTTTCAATTATGTTCTGAAAATTTTTATAGCTGTATATGTGAAATTTTATGCCATTTTTTATGTGGAATTTCTTCGCTACTGTCCCTATCTACCGCGCAAATAAAAAGAAAGGTTTGACTGTGCATATATTTTATTATTTATATATTGACAAATATTTGATTCAGATCTCATGCTCTTTACATCTTTTGAAAAAACTAAGCATCGCATACATATTTTGAGCACTTTTTCTGCGACATTTTGTTTCACGTTCATTTATTTTCATTACATTTTTAGGTCTGAGGATTTTTCATTCATTTTCTCTACTTCCTTTTATCTCGTGTAATAAAAGAAATTCTTTGAAAAGCGTAGATTTTCTCCTTCTTCCTCACTGTCACAAAAAAAATTAACAAAGAAAGCAATTCTAATTTTTAACTTTTCACAGTTTGCATCTTCTGCAAATCAAGCGTCTACTGTGATCTTCTGATTCAGAAGAAACTGAGTTGCTGATATTTTTTAAAAACTGCTACTTAATTTGAAAATAATACGCATTTTTTTCTGTCGTGTTACCCCATTTGGTGTGCATGAGAAAGGACAAACAAACAGAAGTACAGAGCATTTATTAACGAGGACGATGACTGCAGACAGAAGATCTTTACCCGCAATTTTACATCCAAGCCTTATTGTACAACCCGAGCTCACTCAGTGAGATCCAAAGGTCATAAGTCATCGTTCAGGATGGGAGCAGAACACGCTTTGGAAACATGAAAATGGGAATGATAGAAGTCTTAAGAAGTCTTAGAAAATGCGAATGATAGAAGAAGAAGGCCTTGAGCTTTCTCAGCCTTTTACATAAAAATTATTGTTATGATGTCTTGCTGTTTGTATAAATTTACCTCTTTTTTCAGCACTTGAAGGCGAGGGCATGCCCTCCTGGAACCCGAAAGTTGGTGAAAGTCTTCGTAAAGACTCAGTGGAAAACCCCAAGACTGGGTCCCCCAGACGTATTATTTCTCAAATAAAGGACATTGTGACCACGACTTATCTAACGTGCTCTATCCAGCATGAGCAAATATTACGAATCTTCGGTTTAGTTGGGACTCGAACTCACTGCATTCGGATAGTGTGTAGAAAAACCCTAAACAACCAGGCCCCCGCTTCCTAAGTTAAAAGTCATTGGTTCACATCAAAAGTTGTGTATTAGAAATTTTTTTTAACAAAAATATTTTTTTAATGATTTTTATTTTTAAAGAAATAAAGTAATTTTAATGAAACTGATAGCGAAATACAATGGTTTTTAATCAATAATATTTACGGAAAACCTGTTTTATTCTTACCTATTTTTTTGGAGGAAGATGAACTTCAGTGTTTTTCCATAATCATGAAAAGAATGGGCTTCTATTTCGGATATGGAGTTACAACGCAAGTCCAACTGTCGCAGGCGAGTGAAGTTACGAAATGCCAAATAAGGAATGGATCGCAAGTGGTTCCCGCCAATTTTCAGCCACTCCAGGGAGTCTGAAAAGAACAAGAAATTTGTTTTAATTTTGTCACAGATTGCCTTGTGAAACAAATTATCCCACTTGATGAGATTTCTAAACTTTTAAATGATATTATCAAACTTTTATTTTATCCAAGAAATAAAACTCTTATTACAAAAAATGTAAAAATTTGAATGAATTTATATTCTATTTAAATACTTGTTTTAGTGCATTATAATGATTAACTATAAAGTGGTTGTTTCTTCCTTTCCAGTTGAGATCATGATTATGCCACTTTATTACAATACTCATTGGTTTTAAAATGTCCATGATGTCAGATAACGCTTCATCCATGTCCCATCATCGTATTGAAACGGTATCGTAAATTCAACTTGTCGACGAATTTGCAGTCTGCCTTCAAATCGCATTATTCGAGCGGCAGGAAATAAGGCGAAGTTCATCATCGAATGTCTGAGTGTCGTCAACAAAAAACGAAAAGTTCAAAGTTCTTCTGAAAGTTGAAACCAAATTATCAAGCCAGAATAAAAGAAGTAGAATTTAATCTAAAATATATAAATCAAAATCCAATGTTACCAAAATATATTTAATTTATAATAATCAAATTAAAACGATATCCAAATACAAGTCCAAATCTGCAAGAACCTCTCCAAATACTATACGTAAGCTAAATAAATACATAAATTAGCGACTAATAGACTTAGTCGCTAATTTATGTATTTCTTTGACTTTTATTCTGGCTTGATATTTTGGTTTGAACTTTTGGTATGGCTTTGGGGTGTACTGGCTCCTTTAAGACTGTGTCTTGGGCCATTGCAGAAAAGCCATAATTTGTGCCAACGTGGACAACACCCCCTGAGGAAGCTGGTCATATTGATACTTTATTCTATTTTATATCTATCTTTCTTTGATATTTTCTTTAAAAACATTTTCCAAGTATATTCAGTGTATTGTTTTCCATTTAGTATTTTCAATGTATTGTTTTCCATTTAGTATTTTCAATGTATTGTTTTCTACTTAGTATTTTCAATGTACTATTTACTATTTGTACTATTCTCCATTTGGCATTTTTTCATTGTATTTTATAAAATATACTAATAACTATATATATATATATATATATATATATATATATATATATATATATATATATATTTACTAATTTATTTTCATTTTTATGATTTTAATTACACAAAATTGCTATATTTTTTAATTAGTTTTAAGCGTTTTATGCTTGGGTTTATAATGAAAATAAACTGTACATGTTTTAGGTTCACTGTGTCGCAGCTTCTTTTATTCTACACCCAATAAATCAGAGAGTAGAAGTTATTAGACACTGAAGTAAATTTTAATGGACTTTTGCATGATACGGTTACAGATAAGAAGACGAGAACCTCAATTGACTGCATCTCCAGCTGGGAGTCCCACTCACAGTCCCGGTCCGCACCTGAAGGTTAACGAGTCTGGAATACATCACCACTGGAACTAACGTCAGGTGTCGAGTCTGAGCTTACACTTTCTTCTCCACGTTGAACATACGAGATGGGCGTCACAGATGAGCGTGGACACGATCCCAAACATCGGAGCTACAGCAATCCAGTTGAGGTAAAGTAAGGTCACAATCTAAATCACAGCCCGCGACATATGATGCTTCACTTTGCTGATCTTCGGGAAGCGTCATGAAGCTACTGAGCGGCTGGAGCTCTATCATGTCCTCAAAAGAACGTTGTATTCTTCGAATATAACGCATGTTAACTATCTGAACAAGATCGCCTCTAACATAATCTGGTATTGAACTCATAATCTGCTGAGCACTTAAGGCATCTTTTCTGTAGCAGAAGGCCATCACCTTGTTTAAAGCTGATCTAAAATTACATGTATAGGATTGATATAAATTCAAGACGAATAATAATAGTATGTCGGTCTTCTACATTTATAGAATCACTATAAAATAGTTTTCATTAGTTTATACCACGCAGCGGGCTGCCTAAATGTCATAAGCCATTATAATGCACCTGTTGTGCAAACTACTATGCTTAAGGACTTTCCATAGGCCACATTCACCCGTTACGAGAAAAGATACACTTTCAAACACCTACCTTACATGCGGGAGTCGGAAGTGGGAAATTTATCTCCTGCTGCTCTACAGTGACTGAGATTGAATCTAGGACACCATGCCTAGCAGATAGTAAGCGGCGGCAAGTCTATGTTTTTCATAAGTTGCATGACATCCATTCAGCAAATGTCATACATGAAATCCCGTTATGCAACACTGGCTAGAATTGGATCCGGGACATCATGCTCCAAAGCCATTTCATTTGGGTAATTCTTTAAAGAGAAAACAATCCAGCGAATTTCATGCAGAAGTCAGGGAATCAATAAACCGTTGCTCCTGAAAGCCTGGGATCGAACACAGAGCTTTATCCTTCAAAGAAGTACTAGGAAGCGGTGGTCCCTACATTGGATGATTTAATATCTTACGAAGAAAAAAATCTATTTCATTAAATTTCCTCCTAAGATTAAACCTGCGCCATTAAAAGAGAGCACACAAGCTGTTTGGCTCTGTTACCACTCCCATAAAATCATTCTCCAGCCGAAGCAAGAGAAACAAAGCACGTTAAGTAATCTGAATTAAGTACACGCATGCAGAGGTGAATTCCGCTTCGGACGAAGAGAAAGGGCTCGCCTTAATTATTAGGGAACTGGGCTCAGATTTACCGGCTTTTGTTGTAATTTACTCAAAGACAACTTTCCTCGCCAAAGTTTTCTTCCGCGGTAATTATCGCATTGTTGATGACATTTTAATTGTTCTTAATCTCCCAGGATAAAAAGGCTGGTGCATAGGGTAAGAGTGCCGGAATCTTATTAAAAATCTAGTTCAACTCCCGAAAGCTTTTCCCCCTAATTTGTAATCCATTAACGCTCTTCTCAACTTTTTCCATATTTTTTTCTCCCTTTGTTAGCTTGTTGGGTGAAAGGCTTTTTCGCCACGAATGCTCAATTTGCAAATTAAAGTTGTTTTTACATTATTTATATTCCACTCTTATTGTCCAAAAACAAATTGAATGTATCAGGCTGATTAGCGAATTAGATGTATTGAAACATTTGCACGTTGCTGCAGGAATGGGAATACCTTGATTATTTATTCTCCTGAATGCTGCGCAGTGAAGGCAGCCGAACTTGTTAACTGTTGAAACAAAGACAGAGAGATAACTCTCTTGTCTTTGTTTCAACAGTTGACAAGTTCGAATCCCACTTTGGGCTTAGATGTTTGTGTAGTTCGGAGTCTACTTTAAACCGTGGATCAATGTCAAACTTAGTCGGCGTGTGTCAAAAAAATAAATAAATAAAGTAACCGCTGAAAGCAACAAACAAGTTCATTTTCCAGAAAACTGCTGCCCTACTTCGTTCTATAATCATTTCGTAAATTAGAATGAGGATCACGTTAAGTTTTGCTTTAATTCTAATTTGTGAAATAAATCTAATAATTAAAAAGTAAACAAAACTATTTAATTTAAGTAGGAAACATTTGAATACATAATATATACTTTTTAAAATCTCGAAAAGGAGCTTCCATTGCGATTGGACTTTTCATAGATTGATAGAAGGCCACGCATTGTAGAGGACCCGAAAAACTCCCAAGTACCCACCCCTGAACGCACTCCTCGAGTGACCAGGCTTTTAAAGCATCTCGATGTCTGATGTAATTTGCTCGATATAGTCCATTATTTATGAAAGAAGAATTTTTATAAATGATGGGCTGTGCGCATGCGTCGCAACGCGAAATCCTAAAATTCAACCTGACAGACACGCATGCTGAAGGAAATCATCCATCACCTGATATTCAATAATCTCTGGTATCAACCCAGTGACCTTTTATTCTGAAGAATGATGTCCTATCTCAAGTCATTGTGATTTCTAACATTAATGTTTAAAACTATTGCACAAATTAATCTTCCCCTTGACCAATATTAGTTTGGAGAAAAAAATCCAATTTAATTTTTTGGTAGATGGCTGTAGTAATCAAAAAGTATCGATACAGCAACCTCAGATTTATAATCCTTGCAAAGGTGAGATTTCGCACTAAAATTCTTTTGCTCATTTTCTTTGATTCACTTGCGAGTGAAAGGGTGTTAAAAAGGGAGGTCAAGAAGAGAAAATTCGATACATTTCACTGTTTTTCTTTGAAGCTATACGGTTGTTTGGTTCCGATACTGTAGCAGCCATTTATGAGCCTCGTCAATATTTTACAGGTACTTTTGACGTTTAAAATGCACCTCCCACTGGTTGGCAATCATGCAGTGGATGTTAAAATGCTTTTGTCCATTGGGCAGCTGAGAACGCGAAGCAAGTTTCAGGTCTGATAAGGCTCTTTTTTGAAAGATGACTCAGGAACAATGAATCAAGCCTAACAACAAAGTCTTTTTTTTAAAAATGAGCTATGTATCCCTACGGGGAATCGTAGAAAACTTTCACACTGACAGAATGCATGTTGAAGGCAAAGATCCATCACCTGTTATTCAACAGTCTCTCTGGCCCCGGGATCTTTCATTCTGACTCCTTATGTTCTAGCCATTGTGAATTCTAACATTAATACTTAAAAAATTGTTGAACAAATTAATTATCCTCAACCAACATTATTTTGGGGTAAAGAAATTTATTATAATTTTTTTCAGTGGATGCCTGCACTCGCCGATTCCTCATAAAGTATTGATCTAATAGTTTCAGATTTATAATCCTTCGTAAGGTGATATTTCTCACTAAGCCAACATTTTGCTGATTTTTACTTGGCCTATTCTGTTGTTGACTGGGTATTGTACAAAAATGTCAAGGAGAAAATTTGGTTCATTTTACATGTTTCTTTGATAAGGACAGAAAAGTAAGTCAGGTGGTTGAAATTATGGATGCATGATCACTATACTACAACAGCCATTTAAGTTCAATTTTGGTTTCATGGATTTTGTCATGGTACTTATAATGTTGAGGATCCCATAGGTAGAACTGTCATCGCAAATGACAAAGGATTTAGTAATCTTAGCATCACTCAGGAGTTGAAGTTTGATTCTAGAACATATTTAAGCTTTTTAGATTCAGCGAAAATCTAAAATATGTTAAAGTACTGAAATTCACATGAAAATGATGGATTAGATTCCCCGCCACCTAATCCATTATTTTCATTTTAACATATTTTAGTTAGATTTTTACTGAATCCACAAGAAGCTTAAATCTGTTCTAGAACTAAAACTAGGTGGCGGGAAAAGATTATTTTCCCACTCCCTATAACTCAGACTCGATTTTCAGAGTCGGACTTTCTTATGCTGTCCCAATTCACCGCACAAAAACGTGTATTCTTATTAATGATTTCCTAAGAACTACTATACTGTTATCATATAATTGTGAAGTTTTTCACAATAATGGTGAGATGTTACATTATTGAAAGATCTAATTTATTTAAAGCTATACATTTAAGCTAAAGTAATTTAAGGTAAAATATTAAACATGTATCAGTTAATATATTATTAACACAAAATAGCTTTTTTTTTATTTATATATTAAATGAAAGCTTTACAAATACTATGCATGTCTTAATGCAAAATTAAAAATTAAATAATTCCTTTGAAATATCATATCATAATTTAGATAAGTTTTCATCGCTTATTGCAATAACGATTGTCAGAAAAGCATAATTTTTCATAATTTAAAAAATTATCAATAACAAAATCTTAAAAAATTAATTTTAACATTTCATGAGAAGATAATTGTTCTTCAATTTCAAAATTTTTATTTACAGCTCATTTAGGCATCAATTAAAGAATGCATTTCATTAGTTATGAACACTTAGGTTTACTGTATGAATTTCTGTACACCAAAATGAAATCCAAGTAATCATTTTATACAAAATTTTATAGATAATTTAAATGAATCATGCTTAGGAGCAGAATAGCATTACTATAACAAATGAAGTTGGGTAAAAGAAATTCATTAATTTTTCGGAAGACGGCTGTCCGATTGACATGGCTCCAATTATTTCATATTTATGCTCATTGGAGAGAATTGCTGATTTTTAATTTGTTCATTCAGTTATGAGTAATAAGGGAAGTCAATCAAGAGAAATTTCGTTACTATTTACATTTTTACTTTGATTCTGACAAAATTGCGAGCTGCGAAGGATGTTGATGGTGCCGATACTGTAACTATTCCAATAGCGTGTAACTTTGGTTTCTTGGATTCCGTTCAGGAAGTTTTGATGCTTACGCTGTTGTCGAAAATGCTGATAAAAATCACAGAAACGATAAAAGTTGACCAGCATATTATCAGATGTTGCATCTCCTATGAAAAACCTTAAAACTACTGTAAACCACTTGCACAAAGCGAATCCGAAAGATGTTCAATAAAGTCTTGAAGTTCGTGCAAAAGTGACGGATATTTCTTTTCCCTTAAACTAATATATTATAATAATGCGCGTAATATAAAACAAACATGTTAGTATTATTGGTCAATTCATAAAGAAAACATACATTGTACCATCACCAAAAGAAAAGATTTCAACCCGAAAGATCCTGAGGTATATCAGGTTTTGACGCGTTTCCGTCTGCTTGCATTCTAACGTCTGAGCGAGCGCTCATGTTTGATTAAGACAAATTTCTCCGCCACATCTTGAAAAACTCATACTTATACTATGCAGAATATTATATATATTAATTATTATATATATATATATATATATATATATATATATATATATATATATATATATATATATAATTGATTCTCTTTTCAAAGGAGGAAAGAATATGTGCTCACATAAAGTTTCACCATTGAAAGCGATGATGACGAATTATGATAAAGTGGGTCATTTAGAAGCAGGGCTTATACATAGTGGCCCAGAGGTATGATTTTACATGGATGACAGTAACTTTTATTTTTATCCAATCACTTTTAATCTTTTTTTTCACATTGTTAGATAGAAAGCTGAAAAAAATTGTATCTTGAAGAACGTAACCGAGCATTATTGCCTTTGGGCAACTCATTGTAAAAAATACTTATAATGAAAACGATATCAAAATGATTAGTTCTCAACCCGTTTCTCTAGAAGTGCCCTATAGACGCACTCATCATTTGAACTCTTTTGAAGAGTCCGCTTATTCGTCGTGATGCTCATCACTAGGGGTAGGGCAGTTTATTTGGGGAAAAGGAGGAAGTATCTGGTGATATTTTCCCGGATTCTTTCCCAAAATATTCATCATTATGAACTGATTCCGTAATTTTCCATCCCGTTTCTTTGAAATTGGACTTCTAGAAAATTTACGTAATGAGCAATTAGCGTGTAATTATTATTTACAATAATAATAGTAAAATAATGAGAAAATAAATGATAGGTTGACTTTAATTTCGAAATATATTTCTTACTTTTCATTCAACCTAGCACTCACGGAATCAAGTTTACTTTTTTCTCAACGGTCTCATTAATTATTAAACAAAACAGCTGAAAATTGTAAGAAAATGGCATATTTCATTTCAAATTTCTATATTATAATTAACGAGGAAAAAGCATATTAATTGAGAAATATGTTTTGTATAAGTTTTTCGCAATTAAATATAGTTACTGAAGAGATACAAAAGGTAGTTATGTCTTTTTTTCTAAAATTTTTACATATTGAAGTGAAAAAATTCTTTCAAATAAAATATGAAAAACACATAATGTATTTTATTTCGAAAAAATTCAGTTATTAATAACTACGTATTGAATTCCTAATTTTGCATTGCAACATTTGCCGTGTATTTATTTGCATTCTTTTTCTATATATCTTTTTGTTGCACTTATCTTCAATTTGTAAATTTCTGTAGTTTTGGACAATCATAAGGTATAGTTCGGAGACATTTTGTCTTGTGGCATTCGCAAAAATCCTTACCTATGTGTTATCATAGTGAGTTATTCTCCGAGGGGTGGCAGTCTAAGTCGTCTATTGATTCCTGCTGACTCGAAGAATCAGTAATCTTCCAATATTTCGACGGACTAATCAATTAAAATGCCTTCTTTTTCAATATGACATGCCTGCACACGCTCCTATATGTGCTTATGTGTGTGTGTGTTTATGAGATTATGTATTTCAAATCACTTTCCCCTTCATGACTTCACTTCCGTTGAGAGCCATGCAACACGATGTTTTGCAGCCGATTTCACGGGAGCAGCACCCCCCATTCTTTGCGAGGTGTGGGCTGAGAGGAAACAAATTGAAATTAGTTTCTCATTAGCTTAAAAGTTTAATTGCTTCGGGCAGCGCTTTATAAATGATTAATAGCCAACTTTTTTCTCATTTCCCGAACGAGGGGATTCAACTTACCCCGAGCAGCGCAGCCCGCATCTCAATTAGTTACTTCAGCGCTACGGAAATGTCCATCGGTTCAGCTGGGACAAAAAAAAAATTAGAGTTTCCGAAACAAGTTCAATTAATATTTCAACTTACTCTGTATCAAATTCTCCGTTTTTTTCCCCAATAGCATTTTTCCTGTTTTTAAAAAGAATTAATCAGGAATTAAACATTACTCCAAATTCATTTAGATTGCTTATAATGGACTTTCTCTGAATTCAAAGACATTACGAATTGGTTGTTTTTCTAGTCCAGCCCAAAGTGTTTGAGAATGTTAAATTACAGAAGAAGAGAGTAAAATTAACATTTATTACCACTGACTCTGCAGTTTCAGCTGACATCGAATTACATACCGTCATTGAGATTTTAACATGAGCAGAGAAATCTATGTATGAAATGCAGAGCTGGGGGGGGATAATCGCACACATCTTTTAGTGTCGAAAGGGTAACAAACATCCAACGCTTGAAAAAGTATTGGGATTTAAATAGAAAATGTTGATATTTTAAACAGTATTTTCATATTTATTAGTTAAACTAATTTTTGCTTAGCGTTTTTCAAATTCCTGTTTCTTCCTACAAAATAAATCCTCGATAAATAATCTAAATATAAATCAAATGAAATATTGGACAAGAAAAAATGATTAAGAAAACGTAATTATAATTTATAAGTGTTCTAATACATTAATAATAAGAGGTATATAGGAAATGAGTAAACACGCTTGTTGCAAAAAAAAAAAATCTATTCTTTTTCAGAAATTAAAAAAATTAATTTTTGATTACATTTTAGAAACATTACTAAACAAAATTTAATTGCTTATAAATCGTCTCAACTAACTTTTAATAATTTATTCTCTGGATTATTAAATAAGTGTTCTAATACAGTTACAATTGGGATAGTATAGGAAAAAAGTAAACACATTCGCTCCGGAAGAAAAAAAAAATAATTTTCAAAAATGAAAAATTTTTTTAGTGCATTTTGGAAACATTATAAAATAAATTTTAATTTCTTATAGAATACATTTATTAATTAATTAATAAACCAGTAGGGACTGTTTTAAAAGCGTTTTAATGCTGTTAAGATCGGAAGAGTATAGGAAAAAGAGTAAACCTATTCATTGCAGAGAAGAAAAAAAACTTTCGTTAATTTACTTGCATTTTGGAAACGTTAGAAAATAAATTTTAATGATTTGTAGTATAGTCCTGATTAATTAATAAGTAATCTAGTTAACATTATTTTCTAAGCGTTCTAAGGCATTTAGAATCAAGGGTGCTTCGAAGAAAGTAAAGTAATCTGCAGCGAATGCAGATGGAAAAAAAAATACTTTTTCAAAATTAAAAAAGAAATTTTATTTTTTGATTCCATTTTCTAAAATTTACCAAAAGAGTTTAATTGCTTATAAAATATTCCTTTCTAATTACTTAATAATCCAGTTAAGAGTAGATAAGAAGCTTCTTTATCCAGCAGTTCGTTCCAATTGCCCACGTGTGCTTTAATCCAGCTTAGTTGGATTCTGCATGATGTGTTTGTGTATAGACACTCCTGGGTATCTAGGATGATTTGTGATTTGTGCTCTGGGTTGAGCAATGATAAGAGAACATACCTGGCTCTGAGTCCATATTGTTGTCAGGCCTTGTTTATTGGTAATCATGTGTTTTACCGCTTCTCTGAGAGCTAATGCTTCATCTTGGAACGCATTATAATTATTTTATTTCATTTCTTGGGAGAAAATTTTTTGGTCTTTTTGTGTAACCAAGAATGTTGCTTCTGTTGCATCGTCATGTCTTGATCTCCATCTGTATATAGATTTATTGCTGTTGGTATAAACTTTGGAGGCTTGCATAATCTTAGGAATTCTTCAGGAAGGTTAGGTTTCTGAATCTATGGAAGGGAGAGATAGAATTTTTATCAGCCGGATCTTCAAAATCTTTCGAGTCGTAGTGAGTACCATCTATTTGTAATGATTTTTTAAGCAAGACGATTTTTGTTTTTAGGGTAACAGCTTCAATTGTTAACGGTAAGGGTGGAATGCCTGATATAGTATTTAAAGCTATGTTAGAAGTTGTTTTAAATGCTCTTGTTATCAGTAGCAGGAAAAATCGTTGAATATTGTTTAATAATTTTTCTTTTCTATCTGTCATATGATTTGCCCAAGTTGAGCATTCATACATGACTATTTTTTCAATAATGGTTAAATATATGGTTTCAGAAATTTTTTCCCTTTTATACCCCAGTTCTGGCTTATCATTCCGCGTAGTCTTTGGGCTATTGGTATTATTTTTGTTTCGATGTAGTGAAGATGTGGTAGGAAAGAAAGCTTTGAATCTAGATGTATGCCTAAATAAACCAAGCATTGTGTATGCCTTAGACTTTTATTATTTAAGGTAACTTTTGGATTGAAATTTAGGCTTTCATTTTTCTTACCAAGAGTCATTACTGTTGATTTTGCTGTTAAAATTGTTAACTTTAGATCTTTGCAGGAATTTGAGAATAGGAATAAAGATTTGTTACAATTATGTTCTAGTTCTGCTTTTGTTGCACCTCCAACTACTAACACATTGTATCATCTGTAAATGCTGTAATATCCGTGTGTTCTAGCCAAGGAGCGGATAAGATTGAATTGAAATAGATGTTCCATAATATAGGCCCTCCTCGGGAGCCATGTGAGCAGCCTCTGTTATGTTCCATGATATAAGCCAGAGTCACCAATGGCTATCAATTCTCTATCTTACACGAAGGTAAAAATGCACTGGGATATATTTTTGGGGTTGATATATTTTGTAAATGCTAATTTTAGACCTGGCCAACACAGAGATTTGAATGCCTTCTGGATGTCCAGGCTAATCAGATCAGTATATCTGTTGTTTTTCTTATTTTGACTGCAGTTAGAGCATGGTCTAATCATTTTGCACAGAAGCCATATTGTCTGTTATGTAAAAAATTATTTTTGAATAAGACATCCTTTAGGCGGTCTATATGAGTCTTTCCTGAACCTATTCAAATGAAGGCAGAAGACATATTGGGTGGTAAGAAGTGGCCAACTTTGGGTGTTTTCGCTTTTTACTGAAGATCACTTGACCTTTCTGAAATGCTTTTGGGAAGTAATTTATTTGTAGACATTTATTAAAGTATTTTAGCAAAAATTTGCTATTGGCACTATGGACCAGCTTAACTATTATGTTGTCTAATCCATCGATACCTGGGGCCTTAGAATAATTAAAAACCTTAACAGTTCTAACAGGCCTTAGAACTGTTAAGGTTTTTAATTATTAAACTAACTTCTTATGCGAAGGTTGGATCATTTGGACTTGAAAGGATTAGTGGAGTTGACCTAATTGTTGTATGGTATTCAGTGTTCTCTTCTTGGTTGTCTCTGAGAAAATTAGCTTCCATGAGCTCTTTAAAGATTGATTTTATATCTTCATTTGTTGAGTTTTGGAGTGCAACAAACTGAGTCGGAAAAAATACTTTGATAGTTGCTATTTTTTAATATGCCGAATTCTTTGCTATTGTTTGTACAAAATTTGGCCTTTTGCTTTCAAAATTGCTCTTTTAAAAGTTGCTTGTTGATTTTTAAATTTTTGTAACCAGGAAATTTTTTCTGTTTCTGAAGTAGATGCTATAAGTCTTCTCCAAAGTGCCTTTGTTTTAGTTCCTTTAGTTCTGGTGTCCACCAGTGTATGTCTACTTTTTTGTCTGCAGTTCTTTGCTAAAATGTTGCTTCTGCTGCTGAACATTATATAAAAATGTGTTGGTGAATTCATCCAAGTTTCCTACACTTTTAATTTTATGCATTTGTTTATTTAAAGATTTTAGGATTTGTTTCTCTGATTTTAGATATATTTTCTGATTATTTAACGTTTTAAATATTTTATTAAAGGTTGAAATTATTGGTTCAGCTATAACACATGTTATGTTGTTATGTCTGAACATGTTTCCTCGTCACACTCTGTCCAGTCCTGAATCACTTGCAGCAGAGAATCTGTGCATAGGGTTAAGTCCGGCCAGCCAATAACCATTGGTCCTGTAAAAGTTGGTAGGCTAGGAGAAGGTGTTTAGCAGATTTAGAGAATTGTAGCTTAAAAATTCTTCTAAAATCTAAGCACGGCGATTGTTTGAAGGGTATCCCCAAACCAAATTTTGAGAATTAAAATCTCCACAATCTAAAATTCGTGCTGATCTGTATTGGAGTAGTAAATTTCTGAGGATTCCAGGAATTAATGTTAGATCATCACCTGGGGAGGCATATAAAGAAATTAATATTGAGGAAGTGATTTGAGAGTCTATTTAAATTGCAATAAGATCTTTACCAGAATGAATGATTATTGGTTATTATTGCTGCACGGGGAGCTTCATCTATTGAATGATATTTTCTCCAAGACAAAGCTGATCCTTTAATTTGGTTTTGTTATAGATATGCTTCCTGAATGATGGCGATGTCTTGTTTATTACTATTGAAATGATGTAGGAATTGTGTTATTGTTGATCAACATCTTTGTAAATTCATTTGAAGGACACCAATTTCTGGATTGTGAATTTCGTTCATGAAAAGCGGGAGATTAATTGAAGTGATCATTTTTTATATTACTTATATAGTATATCCAGTTTCGGAATAGAGACCAAGTGGAAGATCTGTACTCCATGGAAAGTATTTATAGATCTCAGATAATTCTTCAGAAACATGAACCAGGCTTTATGGAGTTGAAGAATAATATCACCACTGCAGATGTTATTCGAAGTCTTGTGACACAATGGTAGCGCTTCACGTTAAAACCCGGTCAGGTGACAAGATCACACCTGAGCTGGCAATGCTTTTCCAAATAGTAAATTTTAAAGTGCATTCTTTACAAAAGCTTTCATAATAGAAAAAACCTGAAATATCCAATATCCGAACTATTCTAAAGTTTGTATGTCGTAATTTTAAAAACTAAGTACCAATCGCACAGTTTGTATATTAGAAATGTATTAGCAAATTATTCATTTAAAATTATTACTTTCGTTGTATAATCGCTACTTCAGTCGATAATACTTATGAACAGATTTCGCTGTTTGAAAAACCTTTTCAGCGAGTGAATAATAAATAAGCTCATTAAAATATTAATGAGCATTATTTTGCGATTTTACTTCTGAATCTAGGAATGTTTTCTCTTCAAAACCAGATCTGAAAATAATAATATATAGATAGGTTGGTAGACATATACTCAAGCTTATTTTTGTACGGTGGATACGAACAGTGTATGTATAAATAAAAGAAAATGTATAAATAAAAGACACAAATCTTCACAAAAGTACAGTTATAAGAAATAGTTTTCACAAAAAAGTAATATTTTAATTTTTTACGCGGAGAATATCTACCGCATAAAAATATCTCACATAGAAAATGTTTGGAATCCTTACGAAATAACTGTGAATGCCTTTGTGAAACGAAATCAAGGTACGAAGTTAACCCATTCAGAAAAGCGACATCCAGGAGTTGGCGCACAAGTTGAGAAACTTTAGGAGTAGCGCCTTCTTTGTAAACGAGTCATTTCGCCTCTTACTACTGGGAAGAATGGAGCTTGACTGACTCTCGGCTCATACTTACAGTCATACTTACTTACTATTTACTACTTTTTAATTGTTATTAAATAAAATAAATAAAAATCTATACTAGGTTCATCGTATTTTATACACATTTTAACACTACTACAAACATTAGAATTTATGGAATAGCACCTCCCGAAGTGGAAATGCAAGGATAATTATATGATAAGAAAAATTATATAGACCATACAAAGCAGTGTTGTTGTTGTCGTGTGCCAGCCAGGCTGGCAATATGGGGTGCGCTGCTCCACTTTCTCAACTGAATCATATTTTAGCGTGGAGTCTGACTTCCTAAGTGCACACGTGTCATAGGGACCCGTTTATAGTGTAAGCAACCATTCACAACCTATTCATATAAGGAAAGGACAAAGACAGGATAGATAGGGAGAGAAAAAACATCGATGCCCAAAATGGGATTCGAACCCAGTACCTCCCGATCCGCAGTCAAGCATGCTGAAAACTAGACAAGTTGGGCGGCACACACAGTACTAAATTATGAAACTGAAAGTACTGAATAGATAAATGTAATATGCATTGTTGTAACAATACACGTGTAATGTGAATGTAAAAAGCAGTACTTATGTTATGTAAAGAAATACATAATGAAAAATCGATAAAATATAAGTGGTTAATCCAAGCATCTCATATTTTTTATTGAAAATTTCTTAAATTATGTTTCATGTTTCAATTTGATTGAAATTTTCATATGAATCCTACAAAAAAAAATCGGCACAAAAATAAGTTGAGTGATATATATATATATATATATATATATATATATATATATATATATATATATATATATATATATATATATATATATATATATATATATATATTAAATTATAGTTCGAAATCCTTTTATAACTTGATATTCGAATTAAATTCAATTTTGAACTTCTCGAAATTTTATATAAAAATTTAAACTTGCAATGAGGCTCCATATTTCCTTAAATTACATGAAAAGAAACACCCCATAAAAATGACTTTTCACTTGATCGGAAAAGCAATTTCCCCGACTGACTGCAGAAACGCGAATCTTATTTGTTTAATGCATCGAAGCACAGGCGGAGTTCGAGCTCAGCACCCGCGGAGGCCGTAATTGGGTCTTGAGCAGCAGCTGTCTGCAAGCAGAATTGGCAATAAAGATTAGATGAGTGCTGCTAATAATGAAAAGAAATACACAAGCGATTGGAGACCGGCCAACATGATTATATGTTCAATAGAAAATGTAAAAGAAATTTGAGAGTAAAAAAATACTTCCTTATTTTTGAAGCAAAAACAAGAAATCGATTTCGTTCATTAATCGCGTTATGTCATTATTGGTTCCTATTGTTGTATAATATTAGTATATATCAATTGAAAAGTTTCAAAAGTTATGTGTAAACAATGAGATTTTTTTAGCATGTTTTGCAAAAATAATACTTTTACAAAAAATAATATATTAAGGAAAATTATGACATTAAAAGACACCTTATGTATCTCAAATGAAATTTTTACAAATTACATGTGCCTATCTAAAAGAAATAAGCAAATTTCAAAGAAAAAATGGTACCCAAAAATAAAATCAGATATTACCGAAATTATTGTAGTATTTATGTGGTTGTAATTTTCTCTTACGAGATACTGTGCAAAAAATTTTATTTTTTTAAATTTTTTTGATTACATATAATAACGCATCACTTCATCTTTGTGGAAAAATTCCTCATTTGTATGAACTCATCGCCAAGGGTAAAATGTGGAGACAGATCAGCAGATTTTAACGCTCATCTTGATCCTTTAATTTAACAAAGTGTCTTTTCATTTGTCGTTATTATAAAGATTTTCGAACAGAACTGTATCAATTCTACAAGAACCAGTTCAACATAGCATTTTTAAAAATAATACACAGACGAAACTTTTTACATGAAATTATTTTATGTAAAAATTTTAATTTCTGCTGAAATTCAAATACTTTTTGGAAATTTCTCAATAATATAATAATAGTATCTTAATATTTATAGGCCAAATTTTTTAATTAATTAATTACAGTCACAAGAAATATAAAAAATATATTCTTTTTTAAATATGTTATCGATTTTCATTCTATGCGATTGATTGCAATGAAATTAATATAATAATTTTTACATTATCATTTGGTTTTAAGAAAATGTAAAGACTTTTTTAAGGAACACATTTTTTATATCTGTAGCCTAGTTTTTGATATTCAGCGATAGTGATGAGGAAATATACGTCTGAAATGGTCAAGTTATTGATGTTATTTTAAAATTACTTGCCGCTATTTCTATGCAAAAGTATGAAAGATAATATTAAATGGTGTACGAAAGTTAATTACTAAATCTTATCCTTAATTTCTAGTCTTAGTGTCCAAGAGTGAGGGCGTGGGTGTCATGGAACGGGAGGATTTTATGGGTGGATTCCAATGTCTTAAACGAAGTAATGATATGGGTGCACGTGGTGTTTCTTATAATGCACATGAAAAGATCTTGGTTTGAAATCTAGTCATTTAAATATGTATGATGCATCAAGGAAAACTAGGTTTTGATTTGGAAGATGCATGAAAGAATTTGTAGTGAATGAAAAGTAAAAGTGAACAAAAATGCCATGTTTGATTCATAAATATTTGTACGGGATGTTGTGTGACTGTTATGATCAGCGAAAATGTGAATATTGGCGGGAAAGATATAATTGTTGAAGTGGGTGAAAGCAAGTTTAGAAAAATGAAGAATGGAAGAGGAAAGAACTTGAAAATGGTGTGTGTTTGTGGACTTGTGAAAGGGGAACGAATAAACTAATTTTCCATGCGGCAAAAAAAAACGAACAAAAGATAAACCTGAATGTGACGAAAAAAGAACGGTTGTAACTTCTTCCAATACAACTCCAATAGTCTGATACTATCAGACTTGTTGTTATTGTTGTTCGAAGATGTATGACTACTAAGAAGATGGAGGATTCCATCATTTTTAAGTGAAAGTCCGTTGTGTTCACTGAAGATAGTTGAGTGACATTCAATAATTCCTGGTCGCAATGTTCTCCAAAAGTGAAATGATATTTCTGAGGTTGAGAGGCCAAGTATTAGGGATCTTTTCTTTGATCCTTGCTTCTGAATTACTAAGACTCTCACCTAGCTGTTTTCACCAACGGGAACAACCCAACTCTGAACTAGGTACAGAGAAGTATACTGGTGCAAAAATTGCTGCAAATGGTCAAAGAAAAAATTCATGTGATATCAGTTTCAAGCCTTGAGTTCTTATATTATAATGATTATTCTCTTTTAAATGCAATAATATTTAGTAAATTTTTTGAACTTTGAAAAATATTTCTTTTGGACACTGCATGTGATTTTGGCTTACTGCATCGCCATGGATTGGTTACGCAAATGAAAAGAATCCATATTTCTGTATGGAATAATTCTTCGCTAAAGGATTTGTTTTTGCATCTTACAAAACTTATTATTTCATTTTAGCTCGTTTATAAGTCAGATGTAATTTCATGAAAAAAAAACAGAGTTTTAAACTAAGCTAAGTAAAATAAAAACATGTCATTTATAGCAAAATCACAATCTTTTCTAGAATTTCCAAAGTTTCATTTGGTTGTGAGGCAAGTTCAAAAAACAGAAAAGCGGCGCAAAAAATTATTTCTTGATAGACATTGCTTATTTTCAATACCCCAAAAAATGTTAAAGATTTAATAAAGCACAATAAAATTGCCGGAAGTAGAACCCATGGTTTATTAATTTAAATATCAAAAAAAATATCCAGTTTAAGCTTTTTATTTCTCCAAGCGGATGAAAAATTGTTAAACCACGTATTTTGCTTCCTGAAGCCATTAGGGACAAAGCTTATAAAGTGATTTTGAAAATTTTAGTCTCCCTGATGAAAATTGGAGACATATGAGGGGGAAATATGTTCATTTCGATTGCCAAAAGAGGAATGATTAAGAGTCTCAACTGCCATTCGGCGTAATTAATGAAGGCAACCCAAGATGTCGTCTCGGGAGATAAGTGGATGAAGGAGCTTTGCTCTTTCCAGTGTTCAGCAGCTCGAGAGCGTTCTGCAGGAGTAAATCATCACGGAATCAGGAACATATTTCTGTGAGGCAGTCGTCACTGGGAGTGTCTCAATCAAAATTATGCAATTAAAGCAGCAGTTTTTGCCTGTCTCCATCTGGATTAGTTGATGTTTGAAGCGGAAAAAAGCACAACCATTATTTTAAAATTCATGAGTTGCAATGATAAGCTTTTCATGAATATTTAATATTGATGAATAATAAACTGCATTTATCAAATAAGGAATAAATTTGGTTTTTTAAGCCAAACATAACCAAATCTTGTATATACTTTAATTTGAAATTATTCATTTCATATATTATTACATATACAATAGTGATAAATATTTAACGAATAAAGAATAAATTTTATTACTTAAGCCGAATACAGTCAAATCCTACTTCATCAACGAAGGCTTTTTGAACCATATTTAAATAATGGAAGAGCAGAACCAAGCCGAAGACTTCTAGACTTGACCCGGTATTACTTCACATGCAAAACATTGCATCAATGTTCTATTTGATTTGCTCCAGCCCCTATGAGTAAATGCGACAGACAATTGAGTCGGGATTCGAACTGATTACATGTCGATAACGAGAACAAATGCCCTAACCAACCAGGGAAGCCTGCCATCTTCTTTTTGGACTTTCAAGATTTAAAGTTGGTTTCACATTTATTTTCAAAATTGAGTTGTCTTTGATGAATGAAATGTTTCTTAACCATAAAGTGATTGTTTCGTTTTTTCCAGTTTCGATCATGACTAATTCCCTTTATTACAATCCTCATTGGTTTAAAATATCCATGCCGTCAAATCACGTTTCATCCACATCACATGATATAGCGTCCGTTAATCCCCTTGTTAATGAATTTGCTGCCTACTTTCATATCGCATTTTCAGAGTGGCTGGAAATAAGGTGATGTTTACAATTCAATGTCTAAGAATGTTGCCGAAGTTCAATTTGTTAATGAAATGATTTCTTATATAAAGACCAAAGCTTCGGTTTGAGAAACCATTTTCCATTGATTCAAGCCATTAACACGTTCCCAATGAACTGAAAAAAAGCAAAATGGAAAAGATAAAACATCCAATTTAGAGTTAATTTAAATCAGCTAGGATGATTAAAATTTTTAAAAAATTCATTAAGTAATAAAATTTTGAACTAAGGTAAGTAGGTAGGTTATGGCGGCCGCTCTTGAAACTCTATATTAAGATGCTTGTAGATAAGACTCAAGAAGATAAATTTAGATAGCGTAAAGTCAATTAAATGACATTGTTTCAGAAAAGTCAATTGAAATCCTTTAATAGGTGATTAAAGAGATTTAACACTAAGAGAAATGGGATATAATTAAGATTAACAAAATTTTTCACTGAGGGTAGTTCAATAACTTTAGACGCTACACAATTTCGCATTTTATGTCATTAAGATTATAATTTTTAAGACAGTTGAAGAAATTTACAGCAAGCAAGAATCTAAATTTCCGGATTTGATGATAATTCAAATATTCAAGAGAATGATAAATGCTCTTTTTCCTAATTTTTTATATAATTAGAATTTGATTTTTCAAATGTTCGTATAAAGACAGTCCATTAAAATATTTTCAATGGTTTCACATTCACCGCATTGACGGTGATCTGAATGCCAGAGATTAAATCTAAATGAAACCAGAGTGGTAGGGAAATATCTTGTTCTAGCTCTGGCCAGAGCCATACGTTTTCCAGTCGGGATTTCATTAATAACCTATGATTTTTGCAAATAGATGTAAAATGAGAGAACTCTTCAGCATATTAGCAATTTTTCCAATGATCGAGCCTGTCCTTATAAAAAAAGTTTCCAGATGTGTTGTTCCAGATCCTTAGGAGCATTGTACACATATTGACTCCCACTTGCTGCTTTCGCTAAAGAGGCAGCGATTTTATTTCCTACTCAAACTAACTGTATTGGCAAACAAATTTGAATAGAATGCATAATCTTTGATCGAAGCAGTTGAATAATCTGTGATGTCCTGGGCAAAGATGCAAGAGAAGAGAATCTGTGAAAAATGACATAGTTTTTTTTTGGTCTAGCGCAGATTTTAGAGACAGCAATAAGTAATGTCATAGACTCGGCAGAGAAGATGGAGTTTAGACAACTAATTTTTCCTGTTATTGAAACAGTATTTGTAAAATTAACTATTGCAATACAGACATTTGATCCCTATTTGGAAAAATTTGTGAAAGTAAGCGTATCTTCCTGACATGATGACTCACAAATCTGGCGAAATAGCTTACAAATTATATCTTTTTGAAATGATATATTCTGAAAAGGCAATCCGAGTAACAGATGGAAATTTTTGTTGACATGTCTGACCAGTCTGTTGAAAATTTTAGCTAACATTAATAATTTTCTACACATTTTATTATTTTAATTTCAATTATATCGGTCAATAATATTAGAAAATGTCTATGCAATTTTAATAATAATAAATATTGTCTCAAACTTAATTGTATTAAAGAGCCCCATTTTATTATAATCTATTTGTTTTTTAAATAGACACGGTGGCGTTCATTTAAAAAGCAAATAGTTTATAAAAGTTTATAAAAAACAGAGTTATGAAACTAATAATTGAATAATGCCTTTACTGTCACTGTCAAAAGGTCAACTCTGGACCCAATATAAGATTCATCATATTTACTAGTGGTAGCATGGATAAGTTGAATAGGTCGTGTTCTCAATGTCCTCCATGAGAAATGATATACCTTTGATAGATCCATGTGTTTAAATTTCGAAAACTCACGTTCATTCGGTGACCCACTATGTAGGAGGTCATAAATTTGGAATTTTAAAAAGATGAATATTGATGACGAGCCAGACATTGAATGTTTTTAAATCGCATCTTACATAATTCACTCATCTCTATATTTTCAGTTTTAAAATATTTTCGACGGTCTTTTCATTGAGGAATAAAAAGTTACGAAGAGAAGTGGAGAGTGAATTTTAAATTCCAATGGTTGGGGTGGAAATTTTATTGCGGAAGACATTTCACTTCCTTCGGGAGGGGGTAGCAGTCAACCTATCTAGAAAGGTGTGAGAACAAAACAGAGAGTGCAGAAGAAAATGTCCATAAACTTAAGCGAGCCATTTCCAAGATGGAAGGCGGATAGTGCGCGCCGGTAATTGAATAACTAGAGGGAGAACGCTTTTAAGAAATGATTACAACGAAATGTTATAAAAATTTATGCCCTCGCCAAAACGCTTTTATGGCCTTGGAAAGAGACGAAATTGGCTTTCTTTTATTTCGGATACAGCATTAGGCTTGAGGCTGCAATGAAGAATTAAAGATGATCTGGAACTGTGTCTCAAATAAATAAAAGCTGAGCGCTAAGAGCTTTTCACTGTCTTAAGGGATTTGGTAGATTTACAATTATTTTTCTTCGGGGTCCCCAAGGGATTCTTCGTCTCTCATCTCGGAGAAATAAAAGCCGATGCTATTGAGCTTCCAAGAAGATGGTGATGTATACAATCTTGCAAAGTTTATTTGTTTATGTTAAAGATATTGAAAGAATCCTTTAATATTTAAACATAGCAAGGATTGTCTGCTTAATGAGTCATTTTTATAGTAAGGGAAGAAGAAATTCATTATATTTTCGGTAGACAGGTGTTGGGATCTATATCTTAACAATATCAGATTCAAGCTGATTGGAGAGGTTCACTAAAATGTTCTTCTACTGTGTTCTTTTTTTTTTCGTTTTTCCCTTTAGTAACAGCATATTTCAAATCAAAAACAGCAAAGAGAAATATCGCTACTTTTTATAGTTTTTTTTTCTAATAAAGGTAAAACTTCAAGCTAGGAGTATGTAATTGTAGATGTTGTATGTGGTCGGGAAAATGTAATAGCCAATTATACACATTTTCACTTTCGTCGATTCCATTCAAGTAATTTTGATGTTAAAGGTGTGCTTCGCACAGGTAAGCCCGATGTAAAATATGTTGATAAATGAAAAATTGGTAGTAATGATCAAAACTGATTGGAACTCACAATAGTATATATATATACGTGTGTGTGTGTGTATTCCATAAAGAATTTTAATAAATTTAAAGAAATGTAGTGCATATCCACACATCAGAGAATCACAGACTGCTGATTCATGCATTGCATTGAGTTCAAGTGCGACTTTCAAATTGGCTGACGTTATTTCATTGATGGATAATTGGTTTCATGCTATCCACTCAGCCATCGGTTGGCATATTTTGATATGTAAAAAAACCTTTTTTATGAAAGATTCAATGATTTTATTAATGCAAAATGTTTTTTATACTATTTTTTTACAACACATTGGATTATTTACTTCGTTTGTAAAATAAATGCAACGGTATTAACACTGCGAAACAATTAATTAAACATGAATATGGAAAATTCACACAAATATGTGTGTAAACTATTTCATTTTCCGTAATAAAAGGTATTGTAAGAACCTAACACAAAATTAAACAATATTTACCTAATAGCAATTAAATAATCTAACATTAATGTTATTAGTAAAGTTCAACTGTTTCATTCATTAAGAGATGAAAAAAGAACGTATCCTGTGTGCACCAAAATACTAATGGTGTCTACTTGCACATTCTCCTTTTTTCTGCACTTCATCTGTAAGAGCTTTTCCCTCGTTAGCCAGTGGCTCTCTCTGCCAGCAGCTCCCACCTTGGCCGAGCTGCCATCCGTCATCTTCTGAAACGATTTCCGATTGAGTAACTCTGCCAGAAAGACGGATGGGGACTCCACTCCACATTTGATCGATGACTGCGAGAGAAACTTATTAAAGAACTGAACAAACACTGAATGGTCTTTGGGCAAAACAACGCAGAAATAGCAGAAGACTATTCAGTGACTTTAATGGAATCACCTTTACACCAAGGTGGGTTGTTTCAATCCGATTTTAAATCGTCTCACCAGATTTGCTTCTTAATGTGTGGACTTGTTGAGAAGATGCCTCATTTTAGTAAACACTGCTCTGAACTGAATCAGTTACCTGAAGTGTTTCATTTTTCCTTCTCCACATTGTTTTCATTAATACGTTATCTGAAGAAATAATGTCATTATGTTATTTGCCCGCAGATTTTTTTTGTCGAAGTTAAACTAAGAAAGGCTGCATGCAATAAAATAAAATACATATCAGAATATTAAATACAGAACTTTTTTAATAACGTGTGACACTGGGTGGTTAACCAATCAACACAATAACGCCGGAAAGTGCTGTTCATTTATCTCTAATCGGTGGGCATCTGTCAGCCAAGTCACGAACGCGTAGCATTACCCACGTCATACCACCACAAACATGTTTATAGGGTCAACACCCCCTAGAATACAAGGCCTGAGCACTGGAACGGGAAGTGGCTGTGACGTCACGAAGAGAAGGCCTGTTTCTCTCGACTGGAATGAGGAAGTTTTTACATGTTCAAAGTGAAACGTGTGAACAACGTGGTGGCATTTTTTAATGAATTTTAAATATTTTCTTTATTAGCTTACTTTAAATTGATTTCCTCAGATTATTTTTCCTGGATAGTGCATTTTCCCAAAAAACTGCTGAATTATACCATCTAGGTGCTGCGTTCCTTATTGTAAAGGAAATTACGACAGTAGTAATACTAGTGTTAGTGTTTTCAAGTTTCCAATGGATAAAGAACATTTAAAGAAATGAATTCTATCTATTCCAAGGAAGGATTTTCAACCAACGAAATCATCAAGGGTAAGTTTCACACATTTATTTAAAATTTTTATTTAGTATGCATGAGTTTACTCGTATTATATTAGAAATAATTGAATGTTAAAATTAAATGTTTCACGAATATTTTAAAATTTAAGAAAAAGCTGTATATCATTGATTTTATCAAATAGTTTTGTAAAGGGAAAAAAAAAAAAAAACGTTTGAATAAACGTGTGAGGGGAAATGTAAAAAAATCAATTTAATAACACGTAAATGTATAATCACATGGTATATATGTTTAATGTATAAATATATACGAATATTAATACACATTAATATCTAATTATTGTGAAAGCAACTATTATTACCATAACACATATTTTTAATGAAAAATCTAATGATGAAATTGCATATTTTAATTTATTTATAGCTCTGTGCTGATTCGCCAATTAAAAACTTAACAATTTCTTATTGTTAGATTTGTTAGGAGGAAATATTTTTAGCATAAGAAATAATATATTTACTATATTGTATATTACTTATATATTTACTATATTCGTTCCCTCCTATGGTACAATTAAATGCTTCAAATTTTCCAATTGAAAGTGGGAAATAATTCCAATTTGTAAATTTGAAATGCTAACAATTCTATTTAGTATATAAACAGAAGTATTCTTCATTTATACAATAAAAGAATTTACAAAGATATAAATTAAATATTAATTGGTGTATGGATGGATTTAAATTTTTGAATTTATAAATCACTACACTATTTTGATTTTTACAGAAAATAAAAAAATATAGTAGAAAATAAATTTAATAATTAAATTTAAATAAATACATTTCTTTTGGTTTTTATATGTATTGGTTTTAATCTTTAGCATCTTAATTTTAAATAAAGAGAAAAATATAAAAAGTAAAAGAATTTTGTTTGGAAATGAAATCATTTTCAAGTATGTTATTTGCTTTATAAATTATCTTAAGATTAATTAAGAAATTGTTATTTAATTTACTTCTTGTGCACAATTCTTTTATTAGCCTGCTCTTGAAAAATCGTGGTATAGAAATGATGAGATTAAGAAATTAATATCTACTTGAAACAAAATTTAGACATATTTATTGCTGATATGAATAAGTTGAAAAAATTATTAAATCAAATTTTGTTTCAGGTTTGCGAATTGCACTTTAAGGAGGATGATATTGAAAGAGAGACAAATGAGTATGATAGCAACACTGGTGAAAAAATTTCTGCCCCATGCAGGGAACAGTTAGTTATAGACAAACAATTAGCTGTCGAAGATATTTACAAACTAACTTCAGATTTAAATAGAGGAAGCTTAGACTTTCCTAAATCAGATGTCATTAGAGTTATAAGTTTGTCTTTCAATTTATCCCAAAAATTATTGTCGCCGGATTACGAAGGTAAATTTCTTAAGGAGTCTAACCACAGAAAATTTATGAGTCAATTAATTATGTCTTTGATGAGTAACCTTGAAATTTACAATGATGTAGATACTTTGTTTCTCTGGCCATACACCTGAAGATATAGTAAGACAAATAGTTTGGGGGTCTTCTAACATCCTTCTTAAAAATTATTGTTAAAATAAAAAATGATATAGCAAAAAAACTCCGAGAAAACGTAAATTAAGAACATTAAAAAAATAACATTTCATTGAATATGTCTAATTCTAATTATATTTTTATTACTGATTCTTATAATATTTCTCATTACTGTTTGTTGTAATTATAACATAAAATATACTTTTAAGCAAATCATGCAAAAGATTAATGAGTTGAAGAATAAATGTAATAAATATATGATCAGATTATATATATATATATATATATATATATATATATATATATATATATATATATATATATATATATATATATATATATATAAATATATATATATATATATATATATATATATATATATATATATATATATATATATATATATATATATATATATATATATATATATATATATATATATATATATATATATATATATATATATAAACTCCTGTTTGTGAAAATTGCAACACCACGAAGGACATACGTGAGTGAGCTGAAATTTTCAGGAAATGTAAAGTAGGGCATGATATGCAAATGATTAGAATTGCAGACCGGTAGCGCATGCGTATGGTGTGCAGCGCCCCCGAACGGCGGATCGAACCGAATATAAATAGACGGCTGTTTCGAGGCGTGTATGATTATCGGTGGTTATATGCTAGTGGTAAACGTTAACTGAATCTTTACTATGCCTCTTCGACGAAAGAGAGCGAAATTTGAGCAAATTTCGGAGTTTGAACGGGGCAGAATCGTCGGCCTTCGTGAAGCTGGATTATCTCATGGTGCAGTAGCCGCTCGTGTGCAGCGTAACAGAAGCACAATCATGCGTGTTTGGAAGCTGTGGACGGACGAGGGTCGGACAGCTCGGAAATCCGGGAGTGGACCCCGGAATGTGACGTCAGCTCGCGATGACAGACACCTGGTGCGTATGGCGCTGACGGACCGCACAGCTTCTTCCAGACAATTGGCAGCACAGTGGTCAACAGCTACAGGTGTGTCATTGTGTGCTTCATCAATTCGGAGACGTCTGCTGCAGCGTGGGCTGCGCGCAAGGGTTCCCTTATACAGGATTCCTCTCACACAAAACCATCGCCGTCTGCGGCTACAATGGGCCAATGTCCATAGGAGCTGGCGTGCTGATTGGCAGCAGGTCGTCTTTTCTGACGAATCCCGCTTCAATATGTGGCACCATGATGGCCGAATTCGTGTCAGGCGCTATGCCGGTGAACGGAACATCCCGGAGTGCATTATCGAACGCCACAGTGGACGAACCCCGGAGTTATGGTCTGGGGTGCCATAGCATATCATGGACGATCACAATTGCTACGAATTGTGGGCAATTTGAACAGTACCCGATACATAAACGAAGTTTTACAGCCCCAAGCTATTCCCTTCCTGCAAGGATTGCCAGGGGCTGTATTCCAGCAGGATAATGCCCGTCCACATGTCGCCAGGACTGTCATAACCTACCTTGATTCGCAGCAGGTACAGCTTCTGCCTTGGCCTGCGTATTCGCCGGATATGTCACCGATTGAACATGTGTGGGATATCGTTGGGCGGCGTCTCGCTCGTGATCCTCGTCCTGTTGCTTCGACAGACGAACTTTGGTTGCGCATACAAACAATATGGAACACTCTTCCGCAGGCAGATATTCAAAATTTGTTTCACTCCATGCCGCGCCGTGTAGCAGCTCTTATTGCGGCGCGTGGTGGCCACACAAAATACTAATTTCTATCTCTTATTATTGTTTATTTGGTTTGAAAATGTAATCATTTATTTGTATCATTACCACTCAACTGTGTATTAAATTTCATTCAACTATGATGCTTCCTTCATGGTGTTGCAATTTTCATAAACAGGAGTTTATATATATATATATATATATATATATATATATAGTTTTTAGTTTTTATTTATATAAAACTGTGCTCCTCATGTATATTAAAATATATTCATAAATACATACTTTTGACTTAAGGTTATGCTTTACTTACTTACTGTTTAAAAATCAAGAATATGCAATTTGATTTAGTTATGATATTAAAATTCTAATGTTAAATTTCATAGAAATATTTTCGTAACAAATAATTAACAGGATAAACAATCTCTCATTTTTATGTCTTACTATTTTTTCGTAAATTCTTCCAGGGCCAGTAAAATTCTTCTATCTCTACTTAACGACATAATTCGTTAAGTTAATTAAATACTACTTTAACAAATCTAAAATTATTTTCTGCAAATAAAAGTAATTTAAGTTTGTTAATTTTAAAGTGATACAATAAAATATTATTAATTCTAATATTTTTCTGCAATTGTTAACAGTTATTATAATATGTTTTGGTTTTAAAAATTTTACACAATAATGAGAAGAAAAAAAATTTAGTAAACTCATATTCCAACGCAATATTATTAATATAAAAATTGTATTTCCTATATATATGCAATTCTATTTATAAAACTAAATTAATATTCCTCGTGAATATTTTTCGATTGTGTCTAATTGTATTACGATGGATAATCAATATAAAAATGTGTATATTTTTTTGAATATTAATATTTTAAACTTAAATTTTTGTTTCAAATTTAGTGTAATGTACTTCTTTTATAATCGAGGAAATTGCTGTTTGATATAATTATGATATTAAAATTCTAATATTAAATTTCATATAACTACTTTAATGACAAATAATAAAAGTTAACAACTTTAAAATATTTTTATAAGTTTTACTATTTATCTTTAAAAAATTATTTAGTAAAATTCTTCTATACCTTTAAAGAATGAACTAAATCTTTAAGTTTATTACTTTAACAGGTGTAATCATATTTTCTAAAGGTAAAAAAAATATTTTTGTTTGTTAAATTCAATGTGATGTTTTACTTAAATTACAAAAAGAAAAAACTAGACATTTGATGGTTTTACGCATGCAAATTTTGCTTAACTTTTGCCGATGTAACAGCGACGGCGAAGATTTCAACAGGTGTTCTTTTGATGACTCAAAACTCCTGCGCTCAGGTCTTGTATTCTAAGGGGTGTTGATAGGGTGTGCTTCATTTATACGTCACCTCAGTAGGAAGGACAAGGAAACACAGAGAGAAAGGAACATCTGTGCTGGACTCGAACTCGCGACCAATACCCTAGGAATCAGGAGAGCCAACCACTCAGCCGACAACTAAAATTAAAACATGGCTGCAAGTCTTTCACAAAATCGACGTCCTGCTGCCATATTTGCCAGCGTAAGACCTTTTTCTTTGAAAATAGTTTGTAAGAAAGGGAGGGAGTGCGTCTTACACGACGACACTCAGATCTTTTCTGGAAGTTTCCTCTATTCGGGTGGTTTCCCTTGTGGGGCGTGGAAAAGTGACAGTGATATAGATTCAATGAATACGCATGCGCAGTGATCGACGATGAGAACGGTGTTCGTGTAAACTGCCCAATGTTTTGTACGAATTTTAAGTGTTGCTGTTGTTGTTTACTGATGACACTTGGACTAGCCAAGCTCGCTATGCTATGCGAGTTTAAGTCGATTGGGAGCATCTTTCGTTTTAATCAGAGCACCATGTAGGTGAAAGTACGACTTTGCTCTACACACTTGCTATAGGTACCCTTTCATAGGGTAGGAAACCATTCATACAAGGAAAGGACAAAGACAGGATAGATAGAGAGAGATAGTACATCCATGCCCAAACCGGGATTCGAACCCAGGACCTCCTTATCCGCAGTCAGGCACGCTGACCACTAGACAAGTTGGTCGGCATTTTTTAAGTGTATTTGTTGGAAATTTATATTAACGTCCGCATTGCCATAACATAGGTAAGTAATATGGCAAATACTAAAGGCATTGAAACAAGAAAAAACTGAATTTCCTCAATTCATCATTCGTGCATGAAAGTGAGAATATTTTGAACTTCCGCAAATAAAAAACATGCAAGAAGACATGCATCTGATTTATGTAGCGCTCTCTACTGTGGCTTCAAAAGATACAAAAAAGCATCATTATTAAAACTTATGAGGATGAAAAAACTCTCTAATTGCCAGGAAATATAAAATATTTAAAATACTGTAAACTCATTATAATTATCAATAATACATTTTAGAGCCTTTAAATATGTTTATAAAAAAGGGGATGTATGTCCCAGACTGACAATGATGATAAATAGTTGTTCTGAAAGTAACTCCAAAAATAAGGCTTTTTTACTTTCAGCATTTCATCTAAATTACAGAATGAAATAAATCTTACATGCATAAACACATAATTCTTATTTAAT